>JAUMHN010408585.1:0-14746 GCA_032360265.1 Heliamphora ciliata
TTGTAGCTCAAAGGACACATAACATGACTACTAGGTCTATGAACAACATTTTTTGTCCGAAACAACTTCATACCACCACCAAACATCCATTACCTGAACTAGATGAACCCACATATGTCAGTCAAGCACTCAAAGATCCCCTTTGGCGCAAAGTCATGTCTGAAGAAATAACTGCACTGCTTAACCATGAAACTTGGGAACTTGTTCCTCCTGTATCTGGTTAAAATCTTATAGGTTACAAATTTTTATTTCGCAAGAAACGAAACCCAGATGGAACCATCAGCCGCTACAAAGCCCGTCTAGTTGCTAAAGGATTCCACCAAAGACCAGGCATCGATTATTCCCAAACATTCAGTCCAGTTGTGAAACCAGCAACAATTCGACTAACTCTCTCTATTGCTGTAATGAATGGCTGGTCACTTCGACAGCTTGACATCAATAATGCCTTTCTTCATGGTAGCCTTGAAGAGATAGTGTTCATGCATCAACCTCTCGGCTGTGCAGATCCATCAAAGCCTCACTATGTTTGTAAACTGAAGAAAAGTATCTATGGCTTGAAACAAGCACCTCGCCAATGGTACAAAGTACTCCAGGATGCTCTCCTAAGTTTTGGATTCATGCACTCAGCTACAGACACCTCTTTATTCATTTATGCCAATAACAGTGTTCTATGTTATTTGTCTTGTGTACGTTGATGACATTATTATCACAGGAAATGCCTCCACATTTGTAGCTGACATTATCCACAAACTTGGCCGCACATTCTCCGTCAAAGACATGGGAAATCTACATTTTTTTGGGCATTGAAGTTATTCCTACAGCCAAGGGTCTGTTCATTTCGCAGCACAAATACATAAGAGATTTACTATCCAAAACTTCAATGGATGGGGCCAAAGAAATTCAAACTCTTATGTCAACCAGCACCCCACTAGTTTTAACAGATGGTTCTGACCCTGTAGACAGTACGGAGAATAGAAGAATTGTTGGGGCACTGCAATATCTTGGCTTAACCAGACCCGACATTGCCTTTGTCGTAAATCAGCTTTCCCAATTCATGCACAAATCGATAGCTTGTCTTTGGACTGCAGCCAAAAGACTCCTCCGGTATCTAAAGCACACCATGTTTCATAGAATTCTCATTCAAAAGAACAGCCCCTTCAAACTACAGACCTTTGTTGATGCGAATTGGGTTGCCAATACTGATATAAGGGTCTCAACCACTGCCTTTATCACTTTTCTGGGCTCTAATCCAATTTCATGGTCCGCATGCAAACAAAGAGTTGTCTCCCGCTCATCCACAGAGGCTGAATTTCGTGCCCTTGCAGCTGCAATTTCTGAAATAGTATGGCATCACTCCCTGATCACAGAACTTGGTCTTTATCTACAGCATCCTCTACAGGTTTTCTATGATGATATTGGTGCACCTCACTTCAGTTTAAATCCCGTTCAGCACACTTGCATGAAGCATATTGAATCGACCTCCTGTTTGTCCGTGATCTTGTTAAGAAAGGTCGAATTACTGTTCATCATGTTCACACTTTAGATCAGCTCGTTGACTTGCTCACGAAGCCACTATCACGCCAACGCTTTCAGACCTTACGATCCAAGATTGGTGTTACTGATGGTACCTCCATCTTGCAGGGGCATATAAAAAAAGCCATTACCCTCCCACAAAATCAGCCATTGTTCTTATTGTTCTTATTACTCTCCCACAAAATTAGCTCTTAACAGAATCAGCTCCTGCAATCAAGCCTTAGAATCAGCTCCTGCAATCAAGCCTTAGAACTTTGTATTTATACACCTGCTAATGTAAATAGAGTGTGTGTGGAGTCATTACCTTCAAAATATGCTCTTCCATTTTCTCTATAGTAACATACTATTGTTCTTTTTTCTTAGTTGAATAGTTAAATTAAAAGTTATATAAGAAATACAATTTAAACAAATTTTGCAGTTTTATATTAGTAAATGATGTGACAAACTAAAAATAAAATTTTGAAATAGAAGATAAGACTTAGTTTAATGAAAAATAAATATGTCTCAAGGATAGATTTTTATTGTACTCACATAATAGTGATGAGCTCATTAGCCCATACAAATTTGTGACTATAATGCATGGAAAAATTACTCCATTTAAATAATAGTAGGCTACACATGAGTACCAAGTGTACAATAGTGTTAATTACACAATTTACTACTTGCATGTTGAATGGGATTAATTATTTGCATTGGTCTAAAGTTCTAAATGCTGCTTTAACTGGTCAAGGTAAACAAAACTACTTGACTAGGTCTGGTCCATCCGATAATAAGAGGAAGCTTGAATAGGAGCAAGATGATGCTTAAATTGTTGCACTGTTATGGAATTCTATGAAATCACATATTGCCGATATATGTATTCATCTTGACAATTGCAAGGAGATTTGGGAGTACATTCAATATTATATTACAGTGATTTTACTCGGATGCATGATATTTTAGTTGATTACTTTTAGTTGCAACAAGATGATAAGTTTGTTACAGATTATTTTGTGGCACTCAAGAAGCTTCATAAAAGGTTAAATGTGGTTCTTCTCATCACAAATGATAATTGCAAAATGCAACAACAACGAGAATAGATGGTTGTGATGAGATCTTTGGCGGGATTGCGGCCTAAATTTAAGTCCGTTCACTCTCAGATCTTAGTAGGAGTTCAGCTCCCTTCTCTTGCTGAGGTATTATCTAGAATCTTGCACGCTACTTCTGGGGTCTCAAAGCTCTAGTTGTTCTTCTTGAGATAATTCTGATCATCCAGCTCTAGTTACACAACATCAAGGTGATCAATCAAGTGGTTACAGCCATGGTAGAGGAGGTGGTGGTTCTCGAAGGGGTCGCATCTGTAGTTCTCGTGGTGGTCGTAGTGGTCGAGGTAGAGGCCTCACATCGTCAGTATGCCAATTGTGGCTTACTCAATCATACACAAGAGACGTGTTGGGATCTTGTTGGAAGACCTTCTCAATTAGTTAATGCTGTGACATTCGACACTGTTCACCCTTCTTCCTCCTATATTCTGGTTGAGGAGAAGACCAGCCATGTTTTTGGGGAAGAGTATTATAAGTTTCTTTAGTATCAGGCGACTTTGCAGTCATCTCTTCCAGTTGCATCTCTAGCCTAGAAAGGTACTCCTACTGCTTACCTTTCATCTTTTTTTACTTCTCGACCATGAGTCATCAATTCTGGTGCCACTGATCATATGTCAGGTATATCTCAAATCTTTTTCTCATTTTAAGTCTTTCTCTTCCTTACCCTGTGTTACTTTAGCGGATAATTCTACTAGTTCTGTTGAAGGCATATACACAATTCACCCTACATTTTTGCTTTCTTTATTTTATGCCTTATATATCTAGTGTTTTTCTTTTAATTTGATATTTGTGAGTCAGCTTACAAAAAATCTTGATTGTTTTATTTCTTTCTTTCTTGATTCTATTGCCATTCAGGATTTGGAGATAAGAAAGACGATTGGCAAAGGAGTGAGTCAAGTGATCTCTATTATTTGGACAATAAGGCGTCATCAGTAGTTTCTCCTTCTGCATGTCTTGCTATTACTTCTCCGATTCAGATTCATAGTCGTCTAGGTCACCCATCATTGGATAACTCAAAGATTTTAGTTCCTAGTTTAAGTTCTCTTTCAGTTTTAGATTGTAAGCCATGTCAATTGGGAAGGCATCATCGTTTCTTTTTGCTTCCCGAATTATTAAACGAGAGGAAAGTCCTTTCATGTTAGTTTATTCAGATGTTTGGGATCCTTGTCGTGCCACTTTTAAGTTGGAATTTCGGTATTTTGTTACTTTTGTGGATATAATTGTTCCAGAGTTATGTGGCTTTATTTAATGAAAGATAGTTCAGAATTTTTTTCTATGTTCGCATCTTGTGCAGTGATAATGCTAGAGAATATTTTTCTCGTTCCTTTAGTAATTTCATGACTCAATTTGACATCCTTCATCAATCATCTTGCTCTCACACTCCACAACAAAATGGAGTAGTTGAGTGCAATTTGTCTGAACCCTTTTAACTCAAATGAATGTCCCAAAATCTTTTTAGTGTGATGCTATCCTAATCGCTTGCTATTAGGGGAGAGCAAGAAACCGCAGGCCCGACCAATACGCCCGAGCCCAAACCATAAACAGCTCATTTGGTTGGTTTTCAAATGCTACTGGGTCAAAATCTGGTGAGCTTGAAACAAAATAATCAGGTCTTGGTCGAATGTCAAGTGGTGCTATGATAAATTCGATTAACCCGATCTGACTGAATATGTTATGAAAACTAGAGACTTCAGTCCCAATTCCCAAACTGCAGAACCTTAAGCGCCGCTCGGTTGAACTTCCTCCTCTTCATTTCTCAATTTTCAATTTCTCTCCTAATTTTCCACGCACACTGCTCGGTGCCTCGGTTGATATTTGACTTTCAGAGAGGGACTAATCAGTAATTAGTTTTTCTCTTCTTCTCTTTGGTGTCTCAATTTCACCTTTCCCCTTCTCTCTAGTCTATCATCATCTCTGCGAAGTGCAAACTGCAAACCTTAATAAGTTTTTTTTCCTTCCAAATCACATACGGTGAGACACAAGCCCTAATCACTAATCAAGCCACAGTTCCAACTACCTCACCATTGTTGCCAATCGCCGACGAGTCGGAGATCGAGAAGCTATTGTCGCCGACGCCAGCCTCTCTATCTCATGCCTCACGATAAGTTGAAGTTCTCAAAATTTTTGTCTGTCGACATAGTTGATTGTTGGTATGTTGTTGAGGTTGAACTGGAGATTTGAGTTTGGTTTGCTAAACTTTTGAGTCCAACATCATAAAATCATATTTTAGATTACTGTTTGATCCAAAGAATGTCGAGAGATTTAAGTTTTATTTGGCCCTTAGATTTTTGTTTGAAATTGTATATGCAAGACTTATGGAATATGGCTGATTAGGAAATTGGAATACAACATGGATGATTGGTTCAAGTTGAATTCATTGTGCATTATTGCATTATGCACTGTGAGACCCTGACCTGTTTTCTTTTTTGGCTTTTTTCGACGCGTGTTTATCGTTTTTGTTTTAGCATGTTTATATGCATTTTTATGCATGTTCGGATTTAGGTATGCATGTGGGGTTAGTTCTCGGGACCGTTGGCCGTTGGCCGTTGTGCTGTCGATTTAAAAAAAAAAGAAGATATTTTCGTGGCTTATAAATATTTCGCGTTAGATATTTTCAAAAGATATTTTCAAAACTTCTCAGCTAAGTTTTTTCATTTTCTCTCTGCCTTCTCTCTTACTTCTACGGGGCCTGGGGCTCGATTTTTGATGATCAGACAGCGGATCCTTAGTCTCTTCGCGATGGGCTACGCGTTCATCTGGATAGAATTTTATTCTGACAAAGTTTTATTTTTCACGTGGATCGAAGCGTCAAGTGTTTGACTCAATGAGGTAGGATCCTAAACTCTCATGTCTTATAAGGGTGCTACATGTAATTGTGTATATTTTTACTGGTTAAAAACGTATACAAAATCGATTTATGTTTTAAGAAAATTAGGTTTGGTTTAAAACCATTTTTTGGTCTATTTTGGTTGGCTGGAATCGGGTTTTGAGTGTTTCTTTCGAGATTTTGTGGTAGTCTTGGACTTGGGTATGTCTGAGGGTGTCAAAAGGGAGCTTGGAGGCTTCAATTTGGGTTTAAAAGTGGAGATCTGAAGTATAATTGTAAAGGGAAGGAGTTTTGGGGTTTAGAATTCAAAACAAGAAAAATTTAGATTTTTCTCGGGTGCCTGCTTGCTCGAGCGTCCAAAATCCGCTCGAGCGGACTGGTTGCACAGGGCCTATTTCTTTTGATCATATCTCTCTCATTCGGACTCGGTATTGGGTCATTTTTGTACTCAAATTGAAGCTCCAAAAGTCTTCTTTCAAATAACACATCTTTCACAACAAAATTCATTTTATGAAAAAAGTTATGACCAAAAGAGTGAGGGTGTGTCAAAATTTCTTAACCATTTTTCACTCGTTTTGGTCGAATGCTTTGGAAAAGATTATTTTTCATCCTTATTGGAACTTTTTATCAAGTTTCATGTTCCTTGGGGCATTTTGTTGTTTTCGTGGTTGTGTGGTGGCCTCTCAGTCGATTGGCTTATGGGGCTCAATCGACTACTTTCCTATGGTGGTTTTTCAATTGATTGGATTATGGGATCCTGCCAATTGAAGCCACGGATAGGGTGTTGGTCATGTTATGCGGGGTGTTGGTGCATGGTTGTATGCGTGGTGGCTTGTGTATCATTGGGTGCAGGCGTGTATGGGTCCGTGTTGGTCGTGTGTGGGTTCGTGTTTGCCATGTTGAGCGTGTGTGGGTTCGTGTTTACTGTGTTGGGTGTGTGTGAATTTGTGTTTGCCGTGTTAGGCGCGTGTTGGGTCCGTTGTTCTTTCTAAAGATGGGGTCTTGGTGAAAATCGTTTTCGTTATATATATTTGACGTGTTGTTTACCGCTTTGGTTGTTGTTTAGAATTGCATGTTTATGTAAATGTGTTATGCGTGCGGGGGTTTGGTTTTGTTTCTTTGTTTAGTTTTTCACCTAGCGATGATCGCTCGAGCAGTGGTTGAGCGCTCGAGCGGTGCTGTGGTAGAGATGTATGTCAGTAGGGGACCGCTCGAGCAGTGGTGGCCTGGTGCAAAAATCTATAAAGCCTGTTATGCCTTGGTTTTTGAGCTAAAATATCTTTTTTCTACTTCTAAGTTGTTGGTTGTGTCGGGTGTGTGGCATGTGATGTCGTGACGGGTTATGTGGCGTCGTTATGTGGTATGTCGTGGTTATCCGTGTTTTTGTGTTTTTAAAACTCTAGTTTTATTCTTGCATGTTGTAGAACGAGTATATGGTCCTACGTGATCTTATGTGGTCTTGAAGCATTTAAGGCTTTAGTTTTGGAAATGCATATGTTGATTCGGTGTTATCCCATAGTATTCAGTGTTATCCTGTAGTATTCGGTGCTATCTCGTGGTGTACAGTATTATCTCGTGGTGTACGGTGTTATTCTTTGGTGTACGATTTTACCCCGTAGTATATGATTTTATCTCGTGGATGTGTGTTTGAGTAGGGATCGTCATCTATGTGTTAGGACTGTTATTAAGGCTTATGAGAGTCGGTTCTGTGTTGCATGTGGGCCTCGTGGGAGCCTTGGCTTGTAGGAGTCTATTTTTGCTGGTGAAGCATTGTTTTATATATATATAATTATTTTCTAGGCTCTGATGAGTCGTGATACAAAATTATTTTCAAATTGTTTTCTTTGAGGCTCCTGAAAGCCGTGATCGAAAATCTTTTTTCAAATATTTTCTCTTGGGACTCGTTTGAGTTCAGATTTAAAATCGTCTTTAAAACAGTTTTTATGGCTCGCGTGAGTCGAAAACTGCACATCATTTTTCGAGTATGTTTAGCTTGTATTTCATGTTTATCTAGTTTATGCTGAGATTTGGCTCACGGTGTGAGATTTGAAATGTTTTTCAAGTACCGATCACGCAGGTTGATTCGGGATTGCCAGTTGGAGGTGAAAAATCTGTAGTCTTCTTTTTTGTTCTTTTGAATTATGTATTCTATAACATGTATTTCGGTGTTGGAACCGTGTAAAGTAAGTCTTTTGGTAATTATATTAAATGCATGTATGCTTCATTTTGAGAGTATAACATCGGGTTGGGTGTTATGTATGTTTGTTGTTGGGTGTATCACTTGACACAGAGTTTGGGGCGTGACATGCACTGTTGTGTACTTGTGTTTCTTGTTGGTTTCTGTTGGGAATGCATTAGAATTCAAGCAAGCATCCAAAAAAACTGAAAGCCAACTTCAGTTTTACTTTTATTATTTTTGTTGGGAACTTGGCATCTAGGGAAATTTCATCTAGTACAGACCCGACTGAAATCGACCACCAAATCGATAACTTCCTTCAGAAGGTTCTGAGCGGTTTGGCGGTCAGCTACGGTTCAATTAACCATTCAACCAATTGATACGGTTTGGATACTGGGTCCAGGGCAAACCCGAATCGACCCGACCCGTGATCTCCCTTACTTGCTACTTAATTAATCGTATGTCATTATCCGTGCTTAATGGATAGACTCCTCACTATTATTTTTTCACATGATCCTCTATTTGTTTTATCCCCTCGCATCTTTGGTTGTGTTTATTTTGTCAATTAACTTGCTCTAGATACTAACAAGTTTGGTCATCAAGCTCTTTAATGTATTTTCATATGCTACTCTCATACTCAGAAAGGTTATCGGTGTTATTGCCTTGCTCTTCATAAGTTTTTTGTGTGTCGTGATGTGACTTTCTTTGAGTCAATCCCATATTATTATGAGCGAATCTCTGCAGATGGTCTGGTCTGTGATCTTCCTCTTCCTGTTCTCAGTCCTCTTTTTTTTAGTCCACCCTTTTCAACTAGTAGGGCTATTGAACGTTTAAGTCTTCCTGACCTGTAGTCAGGTTTACACTCGATGCACTCATGTCGAGACAACTACACCTGTCTTTACTACTTCATTAATGGTCTTCTTGCCACCAGATCACCCTTCACCTCGTTCTCCATCATTTGTGGTTGATCTTCCAATTGTCGTTCGAAAGGGTAAGCGATCTTGTACTTCACATCCTATTTCTAATTTTCTTTCTTATGATCGTTTATCTCATTCCTATCACTCCTTTGTTGCCGCATTATTTTCTATTCCTCTTCCTAAGTCTTATACAGATGCTCTATCTCATTCTGATTGAAAGAATGCAATGGAAGAAGAAATACTTGCCTTAAAGCAGAATGATATATGAGATTTAGTGCCTCTTCCTTTGGAAAAATTAGTAGTCGACTGTAGATGGGTGTATGTTGTTAAAATTCATTTTGATAGTACTATTGGCATACTAAAGGCTCGTCTTGTGGCAAAGTGATATACACAGGAGTATGCCATTGATTACTTTAAATCATTCTCACCAGTGGCAAAAATTTCTTCTGTTCGTCTGCTCATATCCCTTGTTGTCACGTTTGCATGGCCTTTACATTAGCTCGATGTGAAGAATGCATTCTTACACGGTGATCACAGGAGGAGATATATATGGTGTATCCTCTAGGTTTTGTTGCTCAAGGGGAGTTATGTTTGGTTTTTCGTTTGAAGAAGTCATTAAATGAGCTCAAACAATCTCCTTGATCTTGGTTTGGTAGGTTTATCGATACTGTGACTAGTTTTGGCCTTCAAAGATGTGTCATATATCATTCTTTTTTCTATAGAAATACTGGAGCGAGCAACATACTGCTCATTGTGTGTGTAGACGTCATTGTGATTACTGGTGATGACTATAATAGTATTGAGAAATTGAAATTGTTTTTACAAGCTAATCTCATATTAGAGATATGAGAAGGTTGAACTATTTTTTGGGTATAGAAGTGGTTAGATCATGCCAAGGCATCTCCTTGTCTCAAAAAAAATATGTTCTTAACTTATAAAAAAATATATCAGTTGCAGATCAAGGTTAGTTAGTAGATCAAGGACAATACCGACGATTGGTTGAAAAATTAAATTATTTAACTGTTACCAGACCACATATTTCTTTTGCAGTTAGTATTGTCAGTCAGTTTTTAGATGCTCCACAGAATTATCATTGGGATGCCATTATAAGTATTCTAAGATATCTTAAAAGTATACTGAGTCGTGGTTTATTGTATCAGAATTATGGATATGCTCAAATCAAGGGTTATATAGATGCAGATTTGGTTGGATCTCCATCTAATAGAAGATCAACTACTGGTTATTATGTATTTGTTGGAGGTAATTTGGTCTCATGAAAAAGCAAGAAACAGACTGTGGTTGCTCGATCTAGTGCTGACTCTGAATATATAACTATCGCACATACCACTTGAGTTGATTTGGTTGAGATATATGCTAGATGAACTTGGATTTCAACATTCTCATCATAAGAAGTTGTTGTGTGATAACCAAGCAGTAGTTCACATCAAATCTAATCCAGTATTCTATGAGAGAACAAAACATATTGAGGTCGATTATCACTTTTTTCAAGAAAAACTGTTACAAAATGTGATTCGTACAAGTCATGTGATTCGTACAAGTCATGTGGTCACGAGTGAAATATATTTGTACCAAGCTTAGTACATATGATATATATGTACCATCTTGAGGGAGAGTGTTGATTGTCATTTATATGAAAAGGAAGAAAATAACTTAAAAATAAAATCACAATCAATAAAATCCTAAATTCTTAATACGTTTATTCTAGTAATCAAATCATAATTAATTAGATCTTAATTTCTTAAAATATATTATTTTCAACATTTCCCTTTAAGTTGGGACAAAGATATCAATCAAACCCAGCTTGACAATTGAAGAATTGAGCAGAGATGGTTCCATTGGACATGCTTAGAATCGGTTTCTTTGGATAAATTTTTTTCTTCCTTTTCTTCATCATATTTTGGCTCTGATACCAAGTAGAATAGCAGAATTCAATAATTTTGACTTACCTTCAAAGAGGTATAATTATTTATTTATAATGATAAATACGAATTACAAAAAATGAAGAAAATAACTTACAAATCAAATCACAATTAATAAAATTCTAACTTTATAATATGTCGATTCTAATAATCAAATTATAATTAATTAGATCTTAATTTTTTAAAATATATTATTTCTAATAGAAGGTATGCCTATAGCTTGAAGTATTACATCAATAAAATTACAAAATCTTGAAACAGAAAGTAAGACTAGTGACTGAGATATTGCATTTTTATGTGAAAAGAATCCATCCAAAGCAAGATACATCCTACTAATTGAATTCAAATAACGGAAATTCAGAAGAACTACCAACCAAAGATCATCCTCAACTCATCAGGTGTACGTATTGGGATGAAAAGCCGACTAATAATTGATCGGTGCCAAAGAAATTCACTATCCCATGTGACACACTAAAAAGATAATGGGATCTAACAAAAGACCAAATTTGAAGGTCATTAGAGTCATAAAACACACACAATGTTGCACTCACAAAGTCATCTCTAGAGACCACTCCATCGTAGAGAAACTCTAGCTGGAGATAAAGGAACAATTGACAGTTGGATCTCTCTATCCCTCTCTCTAGATGAGGACAGTCAGGTTAAGAATGTGCTATGCATCTTACTTGGATCTCTCTATCCCTCTCTCTAGATGAGGACAGTCAGGTTAAGAATGTGCTATGCATCTTACATGGAAAATTTACCAATTGACCTTCGGTAAGCCATTTCACCACTTTTTGGAATAGAATATGTTACAGAAATATTTTTCTGAATTTTGTGGTCATCCTTGTGCTGAAAAATATGAAGGAAAAAAATAAAGAAAATATTTTAGATTGAAATGAATATAGAGCAAGTGTAACTGACCCAATTATACCACACCAGGTTTCACAAATGGAGAGAAAAGTAAGACATGCTACGCAAGCCATAAGAATATCTGCATTTACAGATTAACAATGTATACATATATATGTATATTAATGCACAGCTCTAAATTAAGAATACTCACACCATATTCATCAACACAAGCATTCTTATTGAGACGAGAAGCATTATGGTTATGCAACAAGCTTTCAGTGACATTAGCATAATACAAGCTTTCAGTTGTGCTTGAAGTTCTAAACTCTTTACATCCTGAGCAGCTACTGTAGGACTCCTGGTTTTGTAGGAACAAGTGCTTTCTTTAAGATTGATAGTTGTGTAGGTACTAGTGGCACATTTGGAGGCATCTGCTAAGACATCCTGCTAAAACAAAAGAATCAAATATTAGCCACCAACTTCTCCAGAAGAAAGGGAAACCAAGGTTGGACTAGAAACTTTTTCACCTGAAATTCACAAGCAGGACTAGCCATTGTATCCCCATTGTTAACCGCAATCAAGCAAAAAATGACTCAGAACTCAATTTCTTTAACAAGCATATTGTGTTAAACGAATTAAGTGTATAAGGCTCACATTCATTATGTAACACCCCGCTCCCGCAAGGCACCAAACCTGAACAAAGGGATGTGATCTCGCCTTAAACTGGCGGCCAAAGAGAAAGACAAGGGATAAAGATATTAAGAGACCAAATAAGAACTTCTAAAAAACCACAACACCTTAATGTCAAAAGAGGCATACATGAGTCACTATGGATTCGCCACCCCAAGGGCTTACATTACTTCTAAAATATTTCAAAAAATTTTTTAGGGTCTTATACATGAAGCCCAACCAAAACTAAAAACTAAACAAAAGAAAATCGAACCAAAACGATTCCCAACACCAGAACCAAAACTACTTGACGACGCCTGTTGTGGACCAACTCCTAGCCGTTCCTGGTATCTGCAACCACTGAGGTTATCGGAGAGCGCACTTAGCATTATCTTGAATAGAAAAAACAGTTACTTAGTTAAAGATAACTGAAAACTCTTTCTAAAAATAGTTCATCACATTTTTCACAAAAATATAGAAACTGATGCATTTGCTTGAAATATTTTCTTGACTTAATCACCACAAATTTAAAATGCATGACCACTTTCTCAAATCTAAACTCAAACCCCAATAATGTCCAAGTTGTCGTCAACCTCACGATCGAGAGTTCTGACTGTACCACAACCTCAATTCTCAATACACAAATAGCCACGTGATGGAATGAGGGCCACTCTCCACCAAGCACGAGTGGTATGTGCTATAATATGAGACTTAGCCCAAAAGCCTTTAAGGCAAAACCCCCTGCTCAATGGGAAACCTTCCCCATAGGGACAAACAACACCCATAGTTAGTTAGGTAACCTCCCTCATAACGGGATATAAAGGTCCAAAAATCCTTGTAACTTTGCACTTTGGAACAATCACACAATATTAACCATACTTTCATAGTAACATCATGCTAGCTCAAAATATTATGGATAGCACATTTGAATTAAAAACATCAAGGCTTTTGAAAACAACAGGTTCATGCGATCGACAAACTAGTTATAGTTCAAAACATGCGCTTCAAAGCATTTTTAAGCATCATTTAGATAAACTCAAGTTCAAGATAATAGCTAAGCACTCTCACCTTATCTTATATACATACGAATCGAGCCTTTGTCAACGAGCTAAGTTTGCTCCTCGGGTAACAAAACTTTCATGCCTAGCAAGCAAACATAACTTAACCGTCAACACGGAGTTCTACCCCTCTTAGAATGTGAAGTACTAAAACGATTTTGACCATCGAATGTTTTCTTGATTTTTAGGGACCATGGTTACTTTCTTCTTAGGTTTAAGGAGTACTATGCACTTGCCTAATCCTTCACTTGTTTAAGGATTTAATTTAACCATTTATTACTCTCTCCCAATCATTAAAATTTAAAGTACCGCGGCATCTTGAGGTACTTAGACTTGGAATTGAATTATGACTTTTGGTGATGATTTAGATTAAAATATTCTCTACAACTTTTATGTTCAACACCAAAGCCAAAATCTAAGGCAAATGGGTGAAAAACTTGACGGAAACGAAAACGGTTCAACACTTGCTAAGAGAATTGGTCAGAAAAGTGTCTCTGTTGGTCTCGATTTAGGGGTATCATATCAACTCCAAATGAGTCTATTTTCGAGTATGTTCTAGTTCAACATGGCTCCTACAAGTTTGATGTTTAGAGCTAAGGGTAGTTGTTTGGAACAAGTTAGACTCTTTAGCCATTTTAGAAAATAGGGTCTGTCAGCCACAAAAACTCAGTAGAGCCGATTTTGGACAGAGGGTTTGAAACGATTTTGGAGAATCATCCCAAGGATTTAAGGTCTATTTTTGGACAAAAGTACTTCAATATGTTAGCTAAAATGTTCATGTAAACCTCGTTTGGAATAGGTCACTAAAAATAGGGGTTTTGGGCTACACAAAAATATATGACATAAGTGTCCCTTGAGGGATGAAACTCAACATAGACTTTGAAAGTGGTTTAAACCTATCGACACTCAATATTTTGTCCTCATATTTGGTGGGTAGATAGATACATATGTTATCTACAACTTTCATATTTTTACCAAAGTTCAGATCGCATTGAAAACATGGGTTTTAGGTCAGTGATGCTGACTAGTAGAAAAACGACACACTTTGATAAAATTGCAATATCTCGAGTTCTACTTATTCAAATAAGTTGAAAAAAACTTTGGATGAAAAATAACACAAAAGGATAAGTCTGGACATAAAGTAAATGCTTAGATCAATTTTCTACATTGAGTTATGGTATTCCAAAGTTCAGGGTAGAAACATCTATGTTCTCAAAAATCAAGTCTCTTAGGGTCCAAGTCTTCTACTTATGTCACGTCAAGTTTCTGTTCCATTTCTTTACATGCTTGTGTTTTAGACATTAATACCAAGGCTCCAGCACACTTATTGGTCATCAAACTCAAAGATAACAACATACAACAATATCTCATATCCCCTATAAACATAATAGCCCCAAATCTCCAACTACGATGCCTTTTCAGTTTGATTTTGGTTCTCAATTCTTAGAATGTTTAAAGGGATGTGTTGGGGCATATTTTAAGGGATATTAGACATAAGGTTTAGAGGTCTTACTTACTTATATGAGGGCTCAAGGGATGGTGGTATGGAAGGACTTAGCTTTAGAAAAACTTCTCTCCTTGATTTCTCCTTCCTTCTTTTATTCTCCCTCTTTTCTCTCTCAAACTTGTGGAACACCTCAAAAATAATGGAAATCTGGTCTCTCACCTCACTTGGACGAAAATAATGAAGGG
>JAUMHN010408596.1:0-14745 GCA_032360265.1 Heliamphora ciliata
CCAACCATCAAAAGATTAAAATGTTTGAATGATAAAAATAAGGAGAAGGGATCTTTAAGTAAGGGGGCTTGCAGGGATATCATACTCAGGTAGGAACAAAAAGAAGTTAAGATCCTTGAATGCTGATGCAAATAGCCAAAAATACTGTAAGATTGACCTTGAAAGCCCCGGGCAGCATCTACTCGACTCTTCACTACAGGAACAAGTTGGGGCTCTGCGAAAATATAACCCGAGTGAGGGTCTCTCCATACTCTCTGAATGCAAGGGGCATTGGGACCTAATTCCTCCCACTCTTGAAACTCTCATCCCTCACCAGAAAAGAAGAAAAACTTCTCCTCCCAGTACTTGTTGGAGGATGGGAAACCTTGGATGAGTGCTCGGTCCTCAGACCAAGTTGGGAAGAAGTACTACCCCAGCTGTTTCTCTTTGGGATAATAACAGTGGAGAAATTTCTCCACAGTCAAGTGATCTTCTCCCCCGCTAGACTCTTCCCATAGAACTATGCAGCCGAAAATAATACACCATACATTCAGGAGGTGTTAACCTGGAGACAAATCTAGAAAAGACAAAAGCTCTCAGACCATTCTAGGGAAGGGGAGGTGCAGCCCAGCCGAGAGGATGTGCTCGTATAAGCACACCTCTCCCGCTGCAAAAGAGAAGGCTCTCTCTTTGGAGCTAGGTTTCTTAAGGCAAACAAAGTTGGGGATGTGAAATTTTGCACGAATACGCTTAAGGTCAAAGATCCTGGTGGTGAAAGCTACAGATTTGGCGGCCAAACTCTTTGACAAGCTGGCCAGGCGTTTAGCCCCAGCACTTGAGGTTTCCCCTCCACCTTCCATGCTAGAAGAGAGAGAAAGGGAGTGGGTCCTCTCTAAGTCAGCGGCCGACCTAACATCTTGGGAAAAATCCTCAGTGCCCATTCTTATAATCAAAAGAAGGTATTTAGCAAAATTAAAAGTTTTGAAAAATAACTCCTCATAGTGAGGAGCTTTTATGCCGAAGGAGTGACCAAACTCTTTGATGAGCTGGCCAGGCGTTTAGCCCCAGTACTTGAGGTTTCCCCTCCACCCTCCATGCAAGAAGAGAGGGAAAGGGAGTGGGTCCTCTCTAATTAAAGTTTTAAAAAATAACTCCTTATAGTGCGGAATATTTGTGATGAATGAGTTCGTCGAAGAGATATGCTTGTGAGACCGTAAGAGGTGCGAAACGCGACACAGAAAATACAAAGGAGAGGAAGCGGAGAATAAATGATCAGGGGCAGTCAACCATGTTCCTTCTTTCTTCCCCTTTGCTTAAAAGAAAAGGGGAAGAAAGAAGAACTTCCTTAGAGAGGAGAGGAGGAACCCCAAAAACTCGAGCTTCAAGAAGATGCAAAGCTTTCTTTCAAAAGAAGAAACATGGCATCCCAAAAATGGCGATCTCAATGATATTTGATAGGCAGACAAAATATGGAGGCAAGCAACCCAATGGATGCGTCATGAGAGTCGTTAAACGTGTAGAAATGAATGACCAGGATGAAGCCAGGTGTCCCACATAACCGCCATGAAGCGTTGAAAAAGGTCCCGCATTTAAAGCAATGACGCTTCGAATAGCGCCGCCCAAATCAATGCTTGCGACGCTTGGATCGGATGTCATTCCCAAGAATGCATGTCTTACACCTCCTTGGGAATGGGGGACAATTCATGGTGTTGGCCAGTCCAAACAGACCGACCACTTGAAGGTCGCTTGGGGCTAGCCGGCCAAGTGTACCAACTAAGGAAGGGCGAATGAACACTTACCCATCGACCCATGATTCTCTCTAGATATTCAAGAATTTTCACCCTCGATTTATGGGCCAGTCAGGTACGTGAGGGGAATGAGCCAAAATATAAGGGATCCTCCCTAATCAAGTCCATAAAACTCTTATAATAAGCAAAGGCAACCTCGGTACTGGTATGAATTATAACCTTTTACATTCCGCCAATTATTAATGACCAAGGAGCTGACTTAAGCATCGGAGGGTGTTCGGCCAACACCCGACCAGTGTTAGTTCTTGATTTCTGACATTTCAGGTCCAACTCTTTGGAATTCGTAGTCAGGCCCCAGTGATTCCTGTTAGGATTGTATACTAAAAATCACGAATTTTGTTGGTTTAGTATTTAATTTTATTTTTAATAAAATTAATTTTTTTTATTTTATGAGAATCTTAATGAGCAATGTATGCAATATCATTTCTTTAATATTATGCATGGATGTTCTTTATTCTGTACAGTATTTAATTTGGCGTGTAGAGTATGACTGCACACAGAAGATCGGATTATAGGCTCTTGCAGAATATAAGTATTTGTTCACAGTTTAGATGAAAATGGATAAACTATCGGTACGAATGTAGCATAGAGTTTTAGTAGGTCTGTCTTGATTACGAGGAACAGATAATAGTATCGCCAATTATTCTAACTCTCTGTACTAGTACACTTTGTGTGTATTGAACAGGATAATATTGGGGTAAATAATTTTCTTTTAACTATATAAATTAATTCACACCCCAAGATTATTATGATTGCTTATGCTATAAATCTCGAAATAATTATTATTTACGTATATTTAATATTCGTTATTTTGATTCATTAGAGGGTGTGATCTTATATGGGTCCATAGTCCCGGTGAGTTGGATAGCGGTATTAATTATATAGTGAATATTAATTATTGACGGAATCCAAGTTTCGATAGTTCGGGATTGACGATACCCCTTAAGGAAGTTTATTAGTTTTGACAAGGCTAAACCTTGCTGGTGAATTTATTATTTGGCAGTCAAATAAGTTAAGCAAAAGAGTTTGAGGAATTTGAAAGTTGCCGATTAAATTAAATTGTCAGTAATTAAATTTAATTGGCGGGTATCGAGAATATTAACGTGGGGAGATGAGTTAAGCATTTAATAACAAGAGCTCAATGCAATTGGTCTTGAGATTATGGTTAGAAGTGCAGTCACAGTAGAAGATGTCACTTTCAGTTTTAGTAGAGATAAGATTTTAATTTTGAAATATTATCTTTATGTATCTTCTATTAGAAGGAATTTGATTTCAGTTTCAAATTTAATAAAGAACAAATATTCAGCTCATTTTAATGATTCTGTGATTGTTAAGAAAAATAAACATTTTATTTGTTCTGGTACATTGATGAATGATCTATATGCTATATCTCCTATCTCTCTTACACTGTGATTGACTAAATTGAATAACAAATCTAATTTACCATATAAGAGAAATGATCCTTCTTTAATGAACTAAACGTTTCTTTGGCACTTACGCTTAGGTCATATTAATCTAAAAGAGATAAATAGACTGGTAGAAGATGAACCTTTGAGTTCATTGGAAGTAAAGGCACTTTCAGTCTACGAATCCTACTTAGAGGGTAAGATGACCAAAAGGCCCTTTTCGACCAATGGATATAGAGTAAAAGAACCGTTAGAGTTGGTTCACTTTGATTAGTGTGGTCTTATGACTATCTGAGCTAGAGGTGATTTTGAGTACTTTGTCAATTTCAGTGACAACTACTCACGATATGGATACATTTACTTGATGCACCGTAAGTCTGAATGCTTTGAGAAATTCAAAAAATTTAAGACAGAGGCAGAGAAGTGTCTGAGTAAAAGTATCAAATCGCTACGATTCGACCATGGTGAGGAATACCTCTTTGGAGAGTTTAAGGATTACTTGTCGTCAGAGAGAATTATATTCCAGTTGACTGCACCGGGCACTCTGCAGCAGAATGGTGTAGCACAAAGAAGGAATATGACTCTTATAGAGATGGTAAGGGTAATGATGACTTATTCGAATTTACCCGATTCATTTTAGGGACTTGCATTAGAAATAGCGGCTTATATTTTGACCTTGGTACCATCTAAGTCAATACCTTCTACTCCCACAGAATTGTGGACCGGACGCAAGCATAATCTGAGACATATTCGAATTTGGGGGTGTCGAGCACATGCGCTAAAAGATAACGCGAGTAAATTGAAACCGAGGATAGAAGTCTATTTCTTTGTTGGGTATCCCAAGGGAACAAATGGTGATTTATTTTATAATTCTAAAGATCAAAAGGTCATTATTAGCATCAATGCCCAATGTTTGAAAGAGAATTATATTATGGACCACAGGCCCAAACGTAATATTATTTTGGAAGAAATGAGATGAAGTACCAGTAGAATAG
This sequence comes from Heliamphora ciliata, assembly GCA_032360265.1. Lineage (NCBI taxonomy): Eukaryota > Viridiplantae > Streptophyta > Magnoliopsida > Ericales > Sarraceniaceae > Heliamphora > Heliamphora ciliata. Next base: position 4,189 of record JAUMHN010408596.1, read on the forward strand.
AAAAGGAACCACAAGTCACTGATATCCCATTATCTCGACATAGTGGGAGGATTATCGGGACATGTGCAGATCCTAAACCAGATCAGGGTGCTATCATTAACATGCCTCACGAGCATATGGGTAATGGTGCACTGGGTTCAAATTCTGTACAACACGTTACTGCTGGTACACAAATGCAGTTAGTGTCTCGTCGTAGTGGGAGGATTGTTCATCAAGCCGATCGATATATGTTCTTGGGAGAGTCTTTTGACAGAATCCCGGTAGAATTGGATACTGAACCCTACAACTACAACGAAGCACTCTGAAACAAATATGCAGATCTTTGGTAAATGGCTATGAATTTAGAGATAAAATCTATGTATTCTAATCAGGCCTGGAAACTTGTAGAACCACTTAAAAGATAAAATCCATTGGATGTAAATGGATCTATAAGAGGAAGAGAGGAGCAGATGGGAAGGTTAAAACCTTCGAAGCTAGGCTTGTTGAAAAATGGTTCACTTAGAAAAAAGGGATCAATTATATGGAAAACTTTTAACCGGTAGCCATGCTTAAGTCTATCCGGATTTTCTTATCCATTGTGGCTCATTTCGATTACGAAATTTGACAAATGGATGCCAAGTTAGCTTTCCTTAATAGAAGTCTTGACGAGCGTATCTATACAGTACAGCTAGATGGTTTCATAAAAAAGGGCTAGGAGAACATGTTGTGTAAGATTAAGAGATCCATTTATGGACTTAAGTAGGCATCGAGGTCTTAGAATACTAGGTTTGATCAAACTATAAAGTCTTATGATATTGATCAAATTCTAGATGAGTTATGTGTGTACAAGAAGCGTGATAGAAATGTGGTAGTTTTCCTAGTATTTTATGTAGATGGCATCCTACTCATCGAAAATGATATGAGGGTATTATCTTCAGTTAAAGTATGGTTATTTGAACAGTTCGATATGAAGAACTTAGGATTGGCCAGTCACATTCTTGGGATCAAACTTTTGCGAGATCGAAAACAAAAGATGTTTGAGCTTATCACAAGTAAAGTATATCGATGACATCTTTACTCGTTTGAGCATGCAGGATTCTAAGAAAGGATTTTTTCTTTTTAGGCATGGAATCACTCTATCTAAGGATTAGTTTCCTAAGACACCTGATGAGATAGAGAAGATGAATGTGGTTTCTTATGCTTCGGCAAAAGAAAACCTAATGTATGCTATGTTTTGTACTAGACTCGACATCTATTTTACCGTTGGCATGGTTAGAAGATATCAGTTTTACCCAAGGTAAAAGTATTGGATTGCGGTAAAAAATATAATCAAGTACCTGAAAAGAACTAAGGATCATATATTGGTTTACCATGAAAATAGTCTAGTACCTTTGGGGTACACAGACTCGGACTTTTAATCAGACAAAGATTTTCATAAATTTACCTCAAGATATGTGTTTACCTTGGGAGGTGGAGCTATAAGTTGGAGGAGTATCAAGTAGTCTTGCATTACTGATTCTACCATAGAGGCTGAGTACGTGATAGCTTCTGAAGCAGCCAAGGAAGCTGTTTGGCTCAGGAACTTTTCGTTGGATCTAGATGTGGTACCTTCAATTTAGTCGGCTATTACACTTTATTGTGACAATAGCGAAGCAGTTGCAAATTCGAAGGTGCCAAGAGTCCACAAGAAATAAAAGTACATTGAGCGTAAGTATCACTTGACACGAGAAATTGTACAGAGGGGTGATGTTGTTAACAAGATTGCATCAGAGAATAACCTTGTAGAATCTTTTACAAAGAGCTTACAGGCTAAGACTTTTGACAGTCGTGTAAAGGGCATGGGAGTCAGATGTATGACAGTATGATTTTGAGTATAGGCGGGAGATTGTCAGGGTTGTGTACTAAAAATCATGAATTTTGTTAGTTTTCGTATTTAATTTTATTTTTAATAAAATTAATTTTTTCCATTCTATGAGATTCTTAATAAGCAATGTATGTAATATCATTTCTTTAATATTATGCATGGATGTCATTTATTCTGTATAGTATTTAATCTGGTGTGTAGAGTATGATTGCACACAGAAGGCCAGATTATAGGTTCTTGCATAATATAAGTATTTGTTCACAGTTTAGATGAAAATGAACAAACCATCGATACGACTGTAACACAGAGTTTTAGTAGGCCTGTCTTGGTTACGGGGAACAGATAATAACGCCGTATATTGTTCCGACTCTCTGTGCTAGTACACTTTGTGTGTATTGAATGGGACAACATTGGAGTAATTAATTCTATATTGACTATATAAATTAATTCGCACCCCAAAGATATTATGGGTGCTTATACTCTTAATTCTAAAATAATTATTATTTGCGTATATTTAATATTCGTTGTTTTGATTAATTAGAGGGTGCGATCTTATATAGGTCTATAGTCCCAGTAAGTTGAATTGTGGTATTAATTATATGGTGAATATTAATTATTGACGAAATTTACGTCTCGATTGTTCGGGATTGATGATACCTCTTTAAGTAAGTTTATAAGTTTTGACAAGGTCAAACCCTGTAGGTAGATTTATTATCCGGCAGTCAAATAAGTTAAGCGGAAGAGTTTAAGTAATTTGGAAGATGCCGATTAAATTAAATTATCAGTAATTAAATTTAATTGAAGGGTATCAAAATCTTAATGTGGAAAAATAAGTTAAGCATTTAATAACAAGAGCTCAATGCAATTGGTCTTGAGATTATGGCTAGAAGTGCAGTTACAGTTCTTTAGTGGTATGAATTGTAATTTAGTATTTTATAAAAATTGTAAAAACCACTGTAAGGTTTTCATAATTACCGAAACCGTTTAGAGGTTTGCATATTTACATAAACTACTGGAAGAGTATTTGGATCAAGTAAAAGTCTATGTCATAATTACTCCACAGGTCCTTGCTGTAGCCTTATAAATATGTGATTAGGCTTAACCATTTTTTAAGGGTTGTTTTTCAAGACTAAAGTTGATCAGGTTTTGCCGGTACAAGTTCTCGAATGATTATAACCCACACTACTTTCGGGAATCACATCGAGAATATAGTAGAAGGTCTGCTCGGAGTTTTAACTTGCGAAATTAAAATTCATAGTTGAAGAAACAACCAAAAAGTATTCATCTAAATTAACTGTGGTTGCACGGGATTTAATTTGATCATTTGACATCAAAATAATTTTATCTGGAGTCTGTTTTGGCGATTGCCCATCTAGTTTTTTTTATTCGAAAAATTATTTCCAAATCAATGATCTTGGTAGTTTGCCTATCGAGGTATCATCAATATCTAACCCGACCATCATCTGAAAACTTCAACACCACTCCTTAAAGAGTCAATTATGTGTTCTCTTGACACCAAGGAAATTTCGCACATAAAGAAAAATAATCTGTTGAAAATTAAAAAAGAAGAAAAGCTCGAGGGATGGATCAATTTAGATGGATTGGACGACATACCAATGAATTTTCTAGTTTGGACTCTATCGTTACAATAATAAATGTTGGCTGGAATAGTAAGGAGCGGAATGGTGAGGAGGATTAGCCTATTAGGGTACCTTGACCCAACCCACCTACGATACCTCTTTTCGGATATGTGAACGTCTTAGATGGAATCACTTTACCCCGGTTATTCGAGAAAGAGGTATGTGTTGAAGAAATGGAATTTGTGATGCTCTCGATGACACTCATCTGTATCGAAAAGGATTTGTGGGGAGCAAAGATTGTAGACAAAACTTGGGTTACTAACGCAATAGAAGAAAAAGAAGGAAAAAGAGGGAGTAGACCACCTTTAGGCTATTAACAAAGAATAAAGCCAAGTAACAAAAGTCAGAGAAGTGGCAGATATTTAGGAAGGATTGTAGGCACTAGAAAAAGAAGTTAACATTTGACAAGGTGCAATAGTTCATTTCAAGCTGGCATGTTTAGAAAATGGAGAAGCAAGCAAATGAGCGAATGAGTGAACAAAGGAGAATAATTACAAGAAAAAAAAGATGCAATTCTGAGACAGCTGAAGGAGGTTCATGCAAATCTCAATATCTGGGGACTACTCACGGCGCCACACAAGAATAGCTTGATAGTTTTAAAATGTTAGTTATGATATACTCGAAAATAATAACAATCTGTCAGTTTATCAAATCAGAAAATAGAAACCGTTTTTAATCAAATTACAGCAACCTTAAATGAAAATATATTTAAGTAAAACTAAGCAGAAATATATAAAGAACGGGCACTGTTATATAACCAGAAACCATTATACGATTTTGTAGAATAGGTTTTTTTGTGTATGCAGAAACTAGAAATAAAAACAATACTATATTAAACAAACGGAACAGAAAAAAAAAATTCTGTATTAAACAAATGGAACAGAATAAAAACTGTGAGTAAACTGAATAAAAAAAACGAGTACTGATATATTAAAACAGTACCGAGCAGAACATAAACAGGGAAGCCGAAAGGAAAAGTAGAACAGAACTATAAATAAAATAAAAATGTAAAGCCTACAAACAGAGACGGTGCAATCGTGTCCAACGTTTGACATTATCTCTTTAAAACAGATAGCGCCCACGCCTCGGTGCTTGCAGTGGAACGGGCGTCTACCTCTAGGATAAAGCGATTGCCGTGTGCAGGAGAAGCACGACAACCTGCACACACAGCGAACGTTGCTGTGCAGAACTTTCTCGGGCGAATGGATGATACAGAGTATTACTGAAAGCAGAATGTTAGCAATGGAGGAGATGGATTTTTGGATACTAGAAATGGGTCTGGAATAGCCTATTTATAGGTGTTAATGGTGTAGCGACTCGGACCTTTGGTATTTTTGAAACATTAGTGAAAACAAATATGTTATGTCCAATGGAGATGCTTGGAAGTGTAAATTATGCGTGAAAATTAATTCTTGAGCTTATATGTACTCGTTTCTGATGGTTAAGGGTGAAATTATGCAAGAAGAACGTGGTTGGATGATATATTGTACATGTGTGGTTCAGTTTTGGCAGCTTCTGTTCAGCTTCGTATTCTGGGTTGACCGCTCTAGCGGTGGGGATCCCGCTCAAGCGGACAAGTGGCCGAGAGGTTCTGGAGAAGGGGACCGCTCGAGTGGTGGGGGGTCCGCTCGAGCGGACTGGCGCGAATCTGGCTTTTTAAATATCGCACGAGGCTCCTTTTTTCATATTCTTTTCTTTTCTCTCTCTCTCTAAAACACATGTGAGAGCTAGGGTTTAAGTTGGAGAGTTCATGGAGCTCTATTTGCCCATCTCGGTGGTGATTCCAAGCTCCTCTTTCGGTGGAGTGTTCGTTGGAGCCCCGATATTGGCGTTGGAAGCTTCGTTCTCACCGCGTGGTTGGAGATTTTTGTGGATGGAGCTCGTGGGAGGCTTCCTCTTGTGGATCTAACTTCCCTAAGATAGGATCTAAGACTTCCTTGGAATATTTTAGTGATATGTGTTGTATTTTTCCTATTAGTGAACACAAAAGCATGAAACACATGTTTTTAAAGCCCTAAATTGAAGTTAGATGGTAATGAAGGTTTAATCTTGAATTTAGGAGGGAATTAACATGTTCTATCTTGACAATATCATTTATGGGGGTTGGATTGCACAAATGAGAAACTAGGGTTTGGAATTTGGGCTACACCATGAGAAATTGGGGGTTTTGTGTATAAAGAATCGGTGTGATGAAATTGAAATGATTAATGGTCAATTGGGGGTTATTACAACCTATTGTGAATATACTTTTGTAAATTAATGAGATCCATGTTGATATCAAGTTTAAGATGTGGGCTTTATTGAATAAAACCAATGTTTGGGAATTTGGAATTGATGTGAGTAGTTAATTTGAATTTGAACTCTAAAACAACGAAATGGTGAATGATGGAAATATATATAATGATGTGAGTTTTGTCGAATGAAATAATGAATTTGTGAAATTGAAGTCATATGAGGGTTAATTTGGGTTTGAGCCCTAAAACCAATGAAATTGTGAATTTGGAGCTATGTGATGAATAATTTGGTTTTGAGCCCGAGAATAAATAAAATGCGAATGATGGAATTGCGTAAAAAAAAGGGTTTGGTGAGAGGAACCTTTTGGGTTGAACTCACGTGTGTGTGTTGTGTTATGAAATGCTAAAAAGGACCGGTTTTGAATTGTTAAGGTTGGGCACGAATTGCCCCTCGGTAAAAGTCCGAAAAACTGCGCAGATTGGGTTCTCTGCCCGCGGCTAGCAAACGGGAAAGGACGTAGATGGGTTCTCTGCCCTCTGGTTGACAACCGGGAATAGACGAGTTGTCTCGGGGTATAGAACGTTCCGTTACCTCATGGGGCCTGTGTGGCCTGGTTGAGTGTAATGCTACGGGGTCTATACACTCGTCCGGCGCCGGTATCTACGTTATTAAACCACGAGTTGGTGAAATGTGTCAAGTGCCAAGAAAGTGTGTGTTGGCATGTGTTGCTGCGTGCGTTGTAAATGATTGGGTTGGTAAAACCTTAAATTGGAAATGAAACAAAATGGTGAAAAGGTTATGGATTAATGGGAAATGATAAAGGGATTGGAATGGTGAGACCTAAATTAAAGAGATGAAAAGATTGTGATATGTGGAAACGTGTTGGGTAATAAGAGAAGTAGAAATGTATTTGATTAATTAAGGATGATAAATTGATTGATTTCATGGAACTAAGGAATATGGAACAATAATTCTGTTTATAGAAAACTCGGTTATGCAATGAGAACTTATTGGGGATAAACAATATGTTTTGATTAAACTACGTGTGCATCTTGCATAACCACCCTCATATATCATGCATGTATTCGAGGTTAGTCTTATTCCTATGAGCTTCGGCTCATATTGTTCAATAACATTTCAGGTGATAGTAGGAGGAAGATTCCGGGCTGAAGTGACAGTCGTTGAACCCTTGACGTAGTTTGTGAGATTATATTTCTTATTGGATGATTAATTTGGAGAAATGGATTTGTATGGATGTAATTCTTATTTTATTCGGATTACTATAATTAAGGGTCAGAATATCTGTGTTGTAAGGCCTTAGAGTTCCTGTTATTCATGTTGTGCATGCATGTGAGAACGTTTATTGTTTATTAGGCAAATTTCTGGTGGTGAGTTTTTGAATAAAGTTTGAATTTCAGTTTTCATGGAAATGATGGATGTTTTAAGCTTCTTGAGTATTTTAGATCTTGTTTTAAGAGTTTGAATTCATCTTCCGAGATGAAGAAGAAATGGTTGTTTTTCTTAGTCTTAGAAGGTTTTTCACGGTTTTGGAAAAGGTGCTCTCGGGTACCTGACCGCTCGAGCGGTCAGGAGTCCGCTCGAGCGGAGTTCACTGGGGTTTATTTGCTGATGAATATTTAACGCAGGTGTTTTCAAAGGGAGTTTTGAACATGAATGGAGTATTTAAAGGCATAGTTTACAAAGAAAGAGCTTTTATATCGGGTTGGCTTTCAAGAAGTATATTCAAATTGTATTAAAACGGGGTAGGGGCGCTACAAATGGCGACTGTTCACCTTAATCCGAATAGGTGCCACACCGGTTTGGCCTGGTGGTTGGACCGCCCAACAGGCGCGAACCGGTTCGGTATTCTCCAATGGTTTGGTTCGGCAAATAACGGTAACATTAATGAATTTAAAATTTAAATAATTAAATTTTAAATTCAAAATTTTAATGAAATAAAATTTCTGCAAAAAGATAAGGGTTGATCCCGAGCCCACAGTCCACGATCCACGACCCACGGACCAGAGCCCGACCCGGCTTGGCCGGCCGGCAGTGGCGGCGCGCGCGTGCGGGGTTTGGATTGAACCCCACCGTTGGGTAGGTCCTCCCCCGTCCTCAAAACTGGGTACCCCCAATGGGAACACCCCTTAGGCTCAACTTGGTTTATATAAGCCACTCACCCAAGTTTTTCCCAATCAATGTGGGATTGAAAAGCCTTTTATACCCACTTAGACACTCACCATTTTCTCTCCCAAGCAATGTGGGATAGAACTTAGTTACCATTATATTGCCAACTTTAATGGAATACTTTTGGAGTCAATTTATCATTCACCCATTAATGATTTTGCATGCTACAAAATTCATGATTGCTCTACTTATGGAGATAAACAAATTAGAATTTGGAATCATTAAAAAAGATTATTCCAACACAAATATAATTAGCTTCAAAGTTAGCTAAAAATCATATTATAATTTTATTCAAAACCCACTCTTTTTTCCAACAATCTCCCACATGAATGGAATTTGACGAAAAAGAAGATGCAACAAGATGCAAATACTGAGAATGTTCAATAAGAAAATTCTGCATAGGATAGGTAGCTTTTGGCTTTGAACCTTCCCTTATAAAAAACTATCAAACTTACTGGCTAATTAGTGGATGCGATGTCTTGAACTGTTCAGCCATTTGTGTAAGCTAAGATAATAGAGTTCACACAGAATTTTTCTAAACATAGCTAGGTTCTCTCGGTTGTGCCTATTTTGGCCCTGGGCAAATCCTGGTTTCATGAGTGCTATTAGAGAATGTAGCCTTAGAATTCTCACAGAAGTGGCCCCTTCTCACTCATATAGGTGATTCTTATTAAGAGTATCATGCTATACCCCACTTGAATTTCAAGGTATAAAAACCATTAAAAGTATAGCTTAACCTAATAATGCTACATGTATCACTGTACTATCATAGGAATGGGTAGGAGATTTTATCTCCACAATAATGACACTGAGTCACACACAATTCGGTTGTTCCTTTGAACCTAGATCTTAGGATCTCCAGTCAGCTAGATTGGGTTGCCATTGAGACGACTCTTAATTCATAGGCTATAAGTCCATTCCCCTCGATAAACGACTAACTTGCTCTCCGCATAAGCCTTTAGTTAACGGATCCGCTATATTGTCTTTAGACTTTATATATTCAATGAAAATTATTCCACTCGAGAGCAAGTATTTCACGGTATTGTGTCTGTGACGTATATGTCTACACTTACCATTATAGATATTATTCTATGCCTTAGCCATTGCAGATTGACAGTCGCAATGCATGCAGATGGCTGGTATAGGTTTAGGCCACATAGGGATGTCTTTTAAAAATTGACGGAGCCACTCTGCTTCCTCTCTAGCTTCGTCTAAAGTTATGAATTAACACTCCATTGTGGACGTCGCTATACACGTCAGTTTAGACGATTTCCATGACATAGCTACTCCACCCAAAGTGAATACATATCCACTTGTAGATTTTGAGTCATTATTTTCAGATATCCAATTAGCATCATTGTACCCTTCCAGTACAGTTGGATATCTAGTGTAGTACAACCCATAATTTTGGGCGTATCTCAAATATCTTAGTACCTTTATGATTGTCTGTCTATGGTCAGTCCTAGGGTTACTAGTATATTTACTCAATTTCCTCACAGCATATACAAAGTCGGGTCTCATATAATTCATTAAGTACATGAGATTCCCAATGATACGAAAATATTCCACTTTTGATATGCCTTTATCTGTATTCTTAGACAAATGCAGATTTATATCTACAGGTGTCCTTGTAATGCGGATATCACCCTTATCCAATTTGTCAAGAATTTTTCTAACGTAATAGGACTGAGATAAGGCATATTCATCAGATATTTTAGTGATTTTCATCCCTAATATAACATCTACTATTTCCATATCATTCATGTCAAACCTCTTGTTCAACATATTCTTGGTAGTTTTAGTAAAAAAATTATTACTACCCAAGATAAGTATTTCATCAACATACAAACAAACAATGACATAACCTTTGTCAGTGACTTTCACATAGACACATTTGTCACACTCATTTATTTTGAAATCATTTAATAGCATTACACTATTAAATTTTTCATGCCATTGTTTAGGTGCTTGTTTTAATTTGTAAAGGGATTTAACAAGCTTACAAACCTTCTTCTCCTGTTTTGAAGCTATAAAACCCTCAGGTTGTTCCATTAGATTTCTTCATGTAAATCTCTATTTAAGAAGGCCGTCTTAACATCCATTTGATGTATTTTTAGATCAAACAATGATGCAATAGAAATCAACATCCTAATGAATGTTATTCTGGTCACAGGCGAGTAAGTATCAAAATAGTCCACCCCTTCAGTTTGCCTGTATTCCTTAACTACAAGCCTCGCCTTGTATTTCTCAATTGATCCATCTACTCTCATTTTCATTTTGAATATTCATTTATATCCAAGTGGTTTACAACCAGGTGAAAGATCCACCAGTTCCCAAGTATGATTTTGCAATATAGATTCAATTTTACTATTGATTGCCTCTTTCCATAAGGTGCATCCGGGGAGGACATTGCAGCCTTAAAAGTTTGAGGCTCATTTTCTAACAAAAATGTTAGAAAATCTAGACCAAAGGATTTGGATGTTCTAGTTCGTTTACTACGTCTAGGTCCATCACCCTCTCTCAATCCTTGATCCTCATCTTCCACTTCCACTTGGCTACTGCCTACTGCAGTTTTATAAGTTCTTTTAAGAGAACTTATCTCTTGTGTAGATTTGCACGGAAATACATGTTCAAAGAACGATACATTTCTAG
>JAUMHN010408606.1:0-35914 GCA_032360265.1 Heliamphora ciliata
ATAGTTTGTCTTCTACTATAAATGATCTAATGATGTACTAGTACTAGTAACGTTTATCATCTATACATAATAATACTTGTATTATTACAACATGGCATGAATTTTATTTGCCTAATTAGTATGTTCCATTTATTCAACATAATAATAGTTTTTTTTCGAAGAGCAAATTGGTTTAGAATTTATCATTTAAAATTAATGGGACATAAATACTCAACATTATAATTTATTTTTTTTAAAGAAAAAAAATAGAGGCCTTTGGTGGGTTTTACTCATTGGCCAATCACAGATGCCATTTGTCAAAATGGGTCGTGACACATGGCTTCGATTCTGAGGCAACTAAAGCTCTAAAACCACTGCAAAGGATTATAGCAAAGATGAGTGCTCCTCTCCAAGGAACAAGAAGTTGGGGTATGGCCTTGAAGAAGGTGACCCAGACGATGGCGGTGACGGGAATGCCGTCTCTGGCACGTCGACAGGTGTAGACACCTCAATTTGATCCCGTCTAATCTTAGAATGGTTCGTGTGTATCTAATGATGAAAACAAGTGGAATGGTACTTCTAAACAATCTTCGGAAGGTGATCCATGCTCAGTGATTTTAACCCAATGATCAAAACCTTCAAACTACTGAAACCACCTCGAACCGCCAACTTTGAACTGTGGGACCGCTAACTTTGATTGTGGCGACTTGTATAAGAACCTCTTAAAAACACTAGTCAAAGTGGCAGTTGCCACCTTTGAACTTTAGGGTCACCAACTTCATTGTGACGACTATCATAAGAAACCTCTGGAAACTTCATTTTTGTGCCGACCGCCAACTCCATATATGGCGACCACCAACTCCAAAAATCATGATGTGTCCCAAAATGTACCAGCATCTCATTGGTTGATAAATTCTATAAATACTGTACCTCTGGTACGTTTTTCAGGATATAATTTAAGTGAGAGGTACTCTGCCGAAGTCTGAACTGCAGGATAAAAACGTTAAACACGCGTTGAAAAATATCAAAAAAAAACAGGTCAAGGTCTCACAACTCTATCCCTCTTAAAAGAAATTTGTCCCTAAAATTTAGCGCAAGGTAAAGGAAACAACCACGTCAATCGCAATCGACACAAGTATAAGAGATGATTAGCCATATCATTCCTAGGATATAGTCAAATAAGGTCAGGCATCTTAAACAACGGCCAATTATCTCAAAGACACAGGATCTACAACTCACCTCACCCTCACAACCGCTGTCTCAACACAGCACACCACCGACGGAGTCCATCAGTAACTCCCAACAGATGAAATGAAGAAATTGGCCCAAAGCCTACATATTCAGAAAGTACCTCTGTGCACTGGAGAAGTATTTATATCATCCGGCACAATCGATGCCCTAGAAGAATTGGGAGCCGTAAGTGCATACGCTTGTCCCTATGTCATCCTGGTCTGTCTACCATAACCCGATACTGTCGGCTGCCGCACTGACTGAACTGAAGAACCCCCACCTGCAATCCGAGAAGTCTGAACTGCAGGATGATGCTGTCGATCCTGCATAAACAAACCCTCTGGTGTGCCTACAGTGCTCAACACACTCTCTCTCTAGGGACACGTCCTGCGGATATGTCCCGTCTAACCACATCTATAACAAATCGGCAGCTCCCTCCCCTGTGACTAATCTGGCATGGGACTCTAGGACTGCCTCAACTGCAGATCTCGGTACTGCCTCAACTGCGGGCAATCTGGCACATGATGCACCGGCTGTCCACACTGATAACTTCTAACCTCCCTCTACTCTGGCCTCCCCGACGAAGCCATTGATGGTGATGGAACAGAAAACTGCTATGGCAATCCAGATGGATGGAAACTAAGGCTAGAGGACTTCTGCCTCTTGCCGGAACGCGCACCTGTCTGTGCCTCTGTCCCACCCTGTAGTGTCCTAGCCTCATTGGAGGCTCGAATTTCTACCAAGGTATTCTCAATCCTCGCTGTTGCCTCCACCAGATCTGTAAACACACGCAGCCCCATGCCAGCCACTCTCTCTCTCTGATCGTGGGCTTCAAACCCCGCTCAAACCACCTCGACCTCAGCTCGTCGGTCACCACTAACTCCGGTACAAAACGAGGCAGGCTAGTAAATCTGGCCTCATACTGCATAACACCCCTCGCTCCCTAGGTGAGAGTATAAAACTCCTCTCTATACAAATCTCTAAATGAAGCAGGAAAATATTTCTCCAGAAAAACTCCAGTGAAAGCTGCCCATGTGACGCCCATAGTGTTTCTGGCATACTTCCACCACTCGTGAGCATCACCCCTCAGCTGAAACGTGGCAAAAGAAACCCGCAACTCATTCTCAGCTATTTGCAGCGTGTCAAGGATCTGAGTCATCAATTCTAACCACTCCGTAGCAACTGTAGGATCAGGGTCCCCAATAAAAGTAGGAGGATCCATACGTCTGAACTCTCGCATCACCACTATAGCCTTCGACTCAGGCACTCCCTCTCTAATGATCTCACCTCTAGCTGCCTCAACCAGTTGCTGGATAGAACCAACCAGCACACGCAGCATCTCGGTCGCGTCCATCGGTCTATGGGGAGCATTTGCATCCCTAGCATCAGGGATAGGCACATCCCCATGGCCTCGACCACGGCCTCACCCTCTCCGCGTAGACATCACGCCTACATGAAAGAAACACAGAACATAAGATGCAGCACATAGCATAAACGTAAGCATGTAAACACATAGTCACATAGGTTCATGCTAAACAAACCCCACATACCGAGGAGAACCGACAAGAGTGACGCGTCAATTTAGATAACCTACTCAGATTTCCTATTAAAAATCATGTCATCTAAACGCTTTTCTAATTTGGCTCCTAAGTTTGTTAACCCAAAGGCCCAAATGCAGGACTAATCACTCCTAAGTTTTAACCCGCATGCTCACATATACACAACATTCTCATGCTTAACATGCTAACACATTCATGTTATCAAAGTATCTAAATAAATGCAGTCAAGCACATGCAATCAACCTCACACGGTGATGCACCCTCTTTCCACGGCTCTTAGGTTTTCGAACCCAGAGCTCTGATACTATTTTGTCGCGCCCCAAACTCCAAGTCACGTGAAACACTCATAAGCAACCAAATAAACACCTAACCCGATATATATTCATAAAATAATGCATACATGCATTTAATATATCTGCCAAAAGGCTTGTATTGTATGGTTCCAACTCGGGGGAAACATGTAAACATATATAGTTCATAAGACCGAAAGAAAGACTACAGATCTTTTGCTTTAACCGGCAATCCCGAATCAACCCACACGATCGGTGCTTGAAAAATATTTTAAATCCCACACCGTGAGCCAAAACTCAGTAGAAACTAGACAAGCATGCAATACAAACAAAATATGCTCAGAAAATGAGGTGCAGTTTTCAACTGACACGAGCCATAAAGACAGTTTTATATCTGAACTCGTATGAGCTCCAGAAGAAAATAGTTGAAAAACAGTTTTATACGAGGACTTTCAAGAGCCTCAAGGAAAACAGTTTTGAAAACGGTTTTGTATCATGACTCATCAGAGCTTGGAAAATAACTTGATATATAGATATAGTACAATGTTTCACCAGCAAAGATAAACTTTTACGAGCCACGACTCCCACGAGCTCCACATGCAACACAGAATCGACTCTCACAAGCCTTAAACAGTCCTAACACAGAGATAAAGATCCCTACTCAAACACACAGCCACATGATAAAACCGCATACCACGGGATAAAACTGCACAGCATACCATGGGATAAAATTGCATTACACGGGATAAAATCGCACACCAAGGGATAAAACCGCATACTACGGGATAACACCGCACACCACGGGATAATATCGAACACTACGAATAACACCGAACACTACGGAACACTACGGGATAACACAAAACACTACGGGATAACACCGAATCAACATATGCATAAACAAAGCTAATCAGAGTTCTATAAGCACAGAAGCACGTATAACCATGACATTCCATATAACAACGCCACATAACCTGACACGGCATCACATGCCACACAATCGCCGTTCGCTCACTCGAACGACCCGTCCACTCACCAGATCAACCAACGATGCAGAAAACCAAAATCTAACCCAGAGACTAACACCTGAATCTCCCATAAAATGGTTTTCACCAAAAACCACCTTTAAAATAAACAGCGGACCCACACATCCCGCACCCAACGTTGCACCAACCACCATGCACACAACCGTGCCTCAACACCCGTATGACGCGACCAACACCCTCTCCATGACTTCAATTGATAGGACCTCATAATCCAACCAACTGAAAAACTACTAGAGGAGAGCTATCGATCGAGGCCCATAACCCAATCGACTGAAAGGCCACCACACGACGAACCAAACCACCAAAAACACCAAACGCCCAACACTGGACCCAGTCGACTGGACCCCCACCCAGTCGACCCAAACATGCTACTGGAATCTCACAAAAATGTCCCAAAAGCACAGGTCAGTCAACTGACCTCAAGACCCAGTTGACTGAACTACGATCCAGTCGATTGACCCCCCTAGTTCATTCAACTGAACCCAGACGAAAACCACCTTCGGGCTACGGGTTTAGCCCCCTAAAACCCCAAAACGAAGCCTCTAAACTCCTATCCAACACCCTCGGATATACACACACCCAAGTCTAACACCAAAACCTCAAAAGAAACACCCGAAACACGATTTCATCCAATCGAAATAAAAAAAATGGTTTTGAATCCAAAACCCAACTTTGAAACATAAAGCGATTTCAAGCATTTTAAAATAGTAAAAGCACACACGATTACATGTATCACCCTTTTAAGACATGAGAGTTTAGGATCCTACCTCATTGAGTTGAAAACTCGACGCCTCGATCCACGTGTAAATGTAAACTTCGTCAGAATAACATTCAATTCGGATAAATATGTAGCCCACCGTGCCAATAGCAGTGATCCGCTGATAGATCGTCAAAAATTGAGCCCCGGGCCCCCGAGAAGTTAGAGAGAAGGCAGAGAGAAAAAGAGAAAACTTAACGGAGAAGTTTTGAAAATATCTTTTGAAAATATCTAACGCCAGATATTTATAGATCGCGAAAATATATATTTTTTAAATTCACACCACAACGGCTAACGGCCCTAGAACCAACCCCACACGCATGTTTAAACCCAAACATGCATAAAAACACATATAAACATGCTGAAGCAAAAACATTAAACACGCGTTGAAAAACGTCAAAAAAGAAAACATGTCAGGGTTTCACAGTTTGGGTGCTTCTTCCCTCGGTTGTAATCCGTAAAGGGCATAATGGGTGCTTTTTCCTTCGGTTGGTAGCCCGTAAAGTGCCGATTGTCCCCCGTGTGTGGCTGCGTTGTCGTAATTTCGTATAGAACTTGTCATTACCTAACAGGTCTTAAATGATTCAGGGATTAGGCAATGGGCAAGAGTCTATAGTTGTTGCCTTTTCTTGAGTTGACAGAGTCGGTACATAGAAATCATTTTATCTTATTTTCCTCGGCTGTGTGATCCGAGTGGAGAATACTATTTTGTTATTGATTTTCCTTAACTGTGGCAGGTTATTTGCACGGTTTAAAATCCATGGTTTTAAAGATGAAAAACCATTTTAAACTCTTGTGGTTGAGTCAGTTCATACTATATGATTGCATATCCTGCTTTACAGCTTTATAGTCTACTTTTATTGGGTTTCGGCTCACGGTGTGAAATTTTGTTCAAACCTTTTTCAGGTATAGGTGAACATGAGGAGTTGACCTAGAAATGTCCGTGGTGGTGGAAGACTTGTATTAATTTTTCTATTTTTTTGAGACATGTATTCTTACATGCGATGCTTGTTTCTAAATGAGAGTTTTGTACACCGTGGGGGAATATACTTTATGCATGTATGGAACTGTATGTTTATTGTTTATGAGAGACGAACCTCGGGTACTCTATTATACAAATGCTGTATTTTTTGGTTGATGATTTTACAACTGAAAATTCTATTTTCATAAATGGTGTTGGTGGGCTTTCACGTGGCCCTGGAGTTTGGGGCGTGACAAGCAACTTCACCCACAAAATATTTTTATGAAACCATTCTTTTGGAAACTGTTTCCATCGAAATACAACACAATTTGAATAATAATGGTAAAACCATTAATTATTCCAAATGTATTATTCAAAAAATTATTTCCAAAAAAGATTGGGAACGTAGCAATGATTTCAATAAAACTTTTAAAAATGTTGTCATTCATCCAACACGTTACAATTATTATGATTATCAAGATGTATTTTATCATGTCTTTTATTTTCAAAATAATATGATGAAACACTCTTAGTTTATCAAATTTTTTCAAAATTTTAATTCCTTTATTCCCAATTGGTTCCACACTTGGTGGATTGAATCTGGTCCCACTTGCAATATTCTTCCTTTCATTCTTCAACAATCCTATGACAATTATGCTCAATATACAAATTCGTCAAATCCAATATCCTTATATTTCTTTGCTAATTTTAGTTTGCCATGGTTGCACACATGGCAATTTACTATCGCAATCCAAAATGGTATTCCATATCTTTCTCGCTAATATGCCTCCAAATGGTGGGAAAATTCGAAATTCTCAAAGAATATTACCCTAATTTTCTCAAATCGTATTATTTAAAATTCTTTTTCTCCCAAACCTTCCTATGCTTCAAAAGTTCAATCCTCATCCTCACAACCAAATCCTTCTTCAAAATCCACATCATCCTCATTATCTGATTTTGTGAATATCAATTTGACCTCGATTAAAACCAAAATTCTTTCTCAGTTTTTCGATATGATTCAATCTGAACTCAGAAAAGTTATTCTTCAAGAAATAACCAAATAGCTTGAGAATGATGACCTTCTTAGAGAATTGTTATATCCAATTAGTCTTCAAGATAATGAATAACACATTTGGAATAATTAATGGTTTTACCATTATCATTCAAATTGGATTGTATTTTGATGGAAGCAGTTTCCAAAAGAATGGATTCATAAAAATATTTTGAGGGTGAGGTTGCTTTTGGAGGATAGTACCAATTTTCTGGTAAATAATTACCAATAATCTTGGTTAATACCAATGGCTTCTCCTAATTAGTCTTTGATGTAAAAGTTTTGAAATCCTCTTATTCAAGACGTAATATGGGGAATATGGTTTCATTTGATAAATATTGAGATTGTGCTTTTGAGACCTTACTGAGGGGGGTTTTACCCCTAGCAGGTTGTGTGTGTGAGATTACAGAAAGTCATTACCTCCGATCTTTGAGACATTTGGATGTGGATCCCTGCAAAAATTCTCTAGTAAAAAATTCAGAAAGAGAATTGGAGTCACCTTTGATATATTCAATATCAAAATTAAATATACTGAAGATAGCTTGACGTCGAGCAAAAATTTATTTGGAAGTAATATTTTTGACATCTTTTTATAAAACTTCCTTTGTCGCTTTGCAATCAATTTTTAATAAAAATTTTTGATTTAAAATATCACTTTCAAATTTGGTAATACATACAACAATTGATAAAATTTCTTTTTTAATGGTATAATAATTTTGTTGACTGGGTTTCCACACTCTACTCTACTAGTAAAGCGAATTAATTATTTTTTACCTTGATATTTTTGTTTGAGAATGCCGCCATATCCAATGTCAAATGCATTTGTTTCTACAATTTTAAATACACTAAGAATAGGAAGACATAAACATGGTAATTGTTTCGCATATTATTTGATTTTTTGAACAATTTTGATATCTTCAAATGTCCAAGGTTTTGGATTATTTTCTTAATATTTGATATAATAATTTTGCATATTTATATAAATCTTTATAAAATTTTGAAATATAATTTAAACTACCTAGAAATCTTTATAATTGAGTTTTATTTGTAATTTTATCATGAAATTTATTTACAAAATCTATAGATCTGTCTATAGGAATTATTGTTCTTTGATTAATTTGATGTCCTAAAAATCGAACATTTAATTGAAATAATTTTATTTTTGATGCACTTAAAACTAATCCATTAGGTTTAATTATACTATAAAATTTATGAAGATATTTGATATGTCGTGACATTAAAAGTAAAAAACTAATACATTATCAATATATACAATACAAAATTGTGTATAAGGATTAAAAATGTTATTCATTATTCTTTGAAATTCTGAAGGAGTATTTTTTAAACTAAATGGAATTACCTTTTATTCATAATGGCCAAATGGTACTATGAAGGCTGTTTTGTATCTATCTTCTTCATCTATTTGTATTTGCCAAAAACCAAATTTTACATTAAATTTAAAAAAGTTTTTTGCTTGATTTAATCTATTGAGTAAATCTATTTTATTGAGAATTGGATACCTAATCTATTGTAATACTTTATTTAATAACTTATAATTTATTATTAATCGAGGTGTTCTTTTTTTCAATTTAGTATTTTTATTAACATAAAAAGCTGCACAAGACCAAGGAGATTGGCTTGGACTTATTAGATTTTTTGTTAATAAATTTTAAATTTCCCTTTTGCAATATTTTAATTAGTTTTGATCAATTTGTGATGGTCTAGCTTTTGTAGGTGTAACACCCTTGTAACACCCCGATTTTCAAATGATAAAGTTCCAAGGAAGCCAAAACGAAAACGAGATTTTTATTTGTAAAGCAATTAACAAAATGCGTCATTTGAACCAAAAGGGTTAACCCGAGCATTCCCAACCAAATAGATTCATTCTTAAACAAATCTAACTTTTCCACATAGCGGCTGTCCGCTCGAGCGAACAGGTCACCGCTCGAGTGGTGAGACGGCCGAGAGATTTTCTAACCAAAAAAAAAATCAAAAAATCTTTCCAAGTCTCCAAACACACTTAAAAATTTCATTTTTTGAACTGGGATTTCAAACAATAAAATCTTTGGAACTAAAAGATTATGTGATAAACAAAACACTCTTTTGGTTCAAAAAGAAACTAATAAAGCGTCGAAACCTGTAGGCTAACATACAATATGCATGCATTAAAATAAACGCCCCTAAAGCTTACAGTACAAGTTTTCTGCTCCCAAAATGTTATACAAACCATAACATGGTTCAAACAAAAAAAGAAAACTACGAAAAGTCTTCCACCACCTCCGACTTCTTTAAATCATCTCAAGTGATCAGGTGTACCTGAAAAAAGTTTTTAAATCCCACACCGTGAGCTAAGGCTCAATAAGAAACAGACTAACATGAAGTAAAAGCAAAACATGTTGTTACAATTATAATAATAATATTTCGACTCTCATGAGCCTCAAACAAGAGTTTGTAATAACCACATGCAACACATGCATCTCACGGACTTTTACTGTAAGACCACAATCTACCCCTCATTATGCAAATCTTCGCGGGCTTTCACCGCAGGATGAAGAATCAACTCTTATTATGCATGAATTTTCACGGGCTTTCACCGTAGGACGAATAATTATCCCTCATTATGCATGAATCAATCGAGTTTACACGCACATGATCATGTACAAACACCAAAACAAATATCAACGTCATCCATCTAACCACTGAGACCAACTAATGTTAAAATAAGGCTCAACCTCAAGAGTTTGCTCCAAACCTCCAAGAATAGGTTTTCGCAAACATACACATAAATCCTTCCGATTTATAAAACTCCAATTTTTGAAAACAACAAGAACACGTACGTCCCCCAAAGTCATAATAAATAATAAAAGCGTACAACGTGCTTTTTAACCACCCAAACACGGCTTAAACCTGAAATTCGACATTTAATGCATTTTTAAAAGGTAAAAAAGCATAAAACTCCACGTAGCACCCCTTTAAGTCAAGATAGTCTAGGATCCTACCTCGGTGAGTTAAAACTCAAAGCTCTAAACTCCGACGAGAAATTAAAGTGGCCAAAATGCAAATCTGCTCGAATGAACATGAAGCCTACGATGAGGAGATCAAAGATTAACTACCTAAACACCAAGATCCGAACCCAAACCAAGCCCAAAGCTAGAGAGAAGGTAGAGATTTTGAGTGTTCTTTGTGGAGAGAGAGGATGAAACTTGCAAAGGTTCAAAAACCAAGGTATGGACTATTTTATAAAAATCTCATGCACGTCTGTCCGCTCAAGGGAACAGGGATCCACTCGAACGGTACCCCACTGACCTAGCTCTCAGCCACCTACCCACTCGAGCGAACAGTGATCCGTTTGAGCAAACCCACTCTCTTCCACAGGCGCGCTCAAGTGAGCAGAGAACCGCTCAAGAGGCCATCACTGGGTAAAAACCCGAACAAAGAAGCATGACCAAACCCACGCATGCATGACACATATAAAAATATGTTGTTCTATAACAACTAAAGCAATAATCAACACATCGAACAAACCATGTAAAAATAAAACGGAACCGGGTCTCAAAACTCTCCCCCCTTAAAGGAATTTTACCCCCAAAATTCGCTACAAGATCACAAAGCAAACAATTCCGGATATCGAGCACGAACTTCGGACTCAAGCTCCCACGTCGCTTCCTTGACTCTGTGATAAAGGCACAGAACCTTAACATAAGCAATGGTCCTTCGTGTCCACGATTTTCACAGGTCGCTCCTTATAAGTAATATTCTCATCCACTCGTAATTTTGCCTAATTCAACACATGTGACGGGTTAGGCTCGTACTTTCGAAGCATAGAAATATGAAACACGTTGTGCACAAATGCTAACTGAGGAGATAAAGTTAGAAGATATGCCACCTTTCCAATCCTCTCAAGGATCTCGAATGGCCCAATAAAACGCGGTGATAGCTTCCTACTACGACCAAATCTCATCAAACCTCGGTGTGGCGAGACTTTCAGAAATACGTGATCCCCCACCTCAAACTCCAAAGGCCTTCTCCTCTGGTTAGTGTAGTTCTTCTAACGACTATGGGCCGTCATCAAACATTGGCAAATCATCAAGATCTTCTCCGTCATTTCCCGTACTAAGTCAAGTCCCAGAACTGCTACCTCTCCAACCTCGGTCCAACACACTAGAGATCTACACGACCTACCATACAAAGCCTTAAAAGGTGTCATCCCAATACTGGACTGATAACTATTGTTATACGCAAACTCTGCCAACGATAGGTGTTCCTCCCAAGAACCCTAAAAATCAAGCACACAAGCTCTCAGCATATCCTCCAAGATCTGTGTAATACGCTCGGACTGACCATCCGTCAGAGGATGAAAAGCAGTACTAAACTGTAGATCTGTCCCCAATGTTACCAGCAGACTCTGCCAAAAGCACGAGGTAAAGAGTGGGTTTCTAGATCTGTCTGGGTTGTGGTTGACAAACTGACGAAGTTTGCACATTTTCTTCCTATTCGAGTGAAGGACTCTATGGATAAGTTGAGTGGACTATACGTTAGTGAGATTGTTCGGTTACATAGGGTGCAAACAATAGGAAGAAAATGTGCAAACAATAGGAAGAAAATGTCCTTTAGGCAATCTAGAAAGTTCTGATACAAAATTTATAGTGATATTCTCCCACTTCCACTCCGATACAGACAACGGCTGAAGCAATCCTGCTGGCCTCTGATGTTCTGCCTTCACTTGCTAGTAGGTGAGGCATCGAGCAACAAACTGAACCACATCCCTCTTCATTCCTTTTCACCAGAACTGACAGCGTAGATCGTGATACATCTTGGTATCCCCCGGGTGTACTACAGGACGAGAATAGTGGAAATCATGTAACACATCGCTCTGGCACGATTCTGACACAAACACTCTCCCAGCAAATCGTAAACTCTTATTCGAACTCACAGCCCATCCCGTAGTGTCCTTCCCGCTAACAACACTATCTCGTTGCATCTGTGCTTCTTGATCTGTCTATTGAGCCTCTAGAACTCGGGCAACCAACGTAGACGGTGAAACCACTGAGAATAATGTCACACCCATCTCTGTCTCTCTGAGATGCAAATCAAACTCGCTGATGTCCCTAAGCAAGCACCACTCTCACATTGCAACAAAAGCTAGCACACCATGAGGTCTCCTACTAAGAGCGTCAGCCACAACATTAGTTTTCCCAAGATGAAACTGCATATAAAAATCATAGTCTTCCAAGAACTTCATCCACCGTCGCTGGCGTAGATTTAAGTCTTTTTGAGAAAAAAAATATTTTAAACTCTTGTGATCAGAGAAAACCACAAAATTCTCACCATAAAGATAATGCTGCCAGGTCTACAAGGCAAGAAACGCGGCTACTAACTCCAAATCGTGTGTTGGGTAATTTTGTTCATAAGTCTTCAATTGCCGAGATCCATAATCTGCAACTTTACCTTCCTACATTAGGACATAACCTAAACCATCATACGAAACATAACAATAGACTGTATAACCCAAACCTCATTCTGAATTAACAATGGTGCATTCGTCAACCTCTTCTTCAGTTCTTGAAATGCTATCTCACAAGCTTCACTTCATGTGAACTTGACGCCCTTCTGTGTAAGGCGAGTCATTGGCATGGCAAGTCTAGAAAAATTCTTCACGAATCGTCGGTAATAACCAACCAAACCCAGAAAGCTGCGGATCTCAAACACATTCTTCGATCGTTCCCAATCAATTACTGCATCAATCTTCGAAGAATTCATTAACACTCCTTTGCTCGACACAACGCGCCCAAGAAACTTCACCTCAGACATCCAAAATTCACGCTTCTAATATTTCACATATAATCGGAGCTCCCTCAAAAGCTGTAAAGTAATACAGAGATGCTCTTCATGTGCCTCTCTCGAAGGTGAGTATATAAGAATATCATCTACGAACACAACTACAAAATTGTTCAGATACGAGGGGAATTTATGGTTCATCAAGTCAATGACTGTCGTAGGAGCATTCGTCAGATCGAACGACATAACTAAAAACTCATAGTGACCATAACGAGTCTGGAAGGTGGTCTTCACTATGTCCTCGTCCCTGATCTTCAACTGGTGATACCCTGACCACAACACAATCTTAAAAAAATAACTCGAACCCTTCAGTTGATCAAACAAATCATCAAACCTCAGCATGGGATACTTGTTTTTCACCGTTACTTGATTCAACTTCTAGTAGTTAATACACAACCTCAAGGATCTATCTTTCTTTTTAGCAAACAAAGCCGGTGTTTCCCACGACGACGTACTCAGACGTGCAAATCCCTTATCAAACAATTCTTGAAGCTGTACCTTGAGCTCTCGCAACTCAGCCAGTGCAAAACGATAAGATGGCATAGAAATAGGAGTGACTCCCAGAACAAGATCGATAGAAAACTCTACCTCACGACTAGGTGGTAACTCAAATAGATCGTCTGGAAAGACAACTAGATAGTCACAAACCACAGGGGGAAACACTTCTTGAGCCTTAACCGCCTCATCTAACACGAGAGCAAAATAGAGGAAACCCAGGTTTCCTCGATTTCACATAACACCAGTCATGGACACTAAACCCTTGTTCCGATCGCCCACAAAACAAAAACAATCTCCTTCAAGAGTACAAATCGATGCCCTCCGTCTATCACAATTAACATAGGCATGATTGGTGGTCAGGCAATACATTCTTAGGATGACGTCAAACAGGATCATGCCGAGAATGATGAAATCAAACTCTAGATAGCGGCTAGCCACCTCTAACTCACAGGACCTACAAACCCGCCCTAGTACCACGTTTTCATCGATCGGAGTCTCTACGCACAACACATTGCCTAACGAGTTTATCTTTAACCCCAAAGTAGATACAAAAGCAGAGGAAAAAAAATGCGATGCTCTCGTGTCGATAAGAACACTGGCCCATGATCTGTACACTAAGTGAGTACCTCTGATATGTGAGGTAGTAGCTACATCATCAGGCACAACTGGTGCCTTAGAGGAGCTGGGATCTGCAAGGGTATACACTCGGCCCTATGGTGCTCTAGTCTTGCCACCATAACCTGGGATTGTCGACTATCGTACTGACTAGTCTTTGGTACTCGTGTCTGTTACCCTGGAAGTCAACACTATTGGTTGCTGCTACCGATAAGTCTGTCGACCCTGCGTGGGCTAAATAACTGGTGCACCTGCCGTGCTCGGTATATTGCCTCCTTAAGGGTAATTCCTACGAATGTGTCCAGACTGGCCACACCCATAACAAACTGGTGGCTCCTTCCCCTATGACTGAACCAGTATTGGACCCTAGGACTGCCTCGGCTATGAGCAATTTGTCGTATGATGCCCTGGCTGCCTACACTAGAAGTAGATGAGCTCTCTTTGGTCTGGCCTTTTTGATGAAGCCACCGAAGGTGCAGGTGTTAAGAACTGCTGTCGTAACCCAGATAGATGAGAACTAGGGCCAAAGAACCTCTACCTCTTGTTGGAGCACCCACCTGACTGTGCCTCTGCTCCACCCTACGGTGCCTTAACCTCCATAGATCTACGAGTCTCATTCAAAATGTCCTCAATCACAGCTGTCAACTCTATTAACTCTGTAAAAACACGCAGCCTCAATCCCACCACCCGCTCTCTAATTGCAGGTCTCAAACCCCTCTCAAACTTTTTCGAACAGAGCTCGTTAGTAGCCACTAATTTTGGTGCAAAGCTAAACAAACTGGTAAATCTGGCCTTGTACTGTACGATACTGATTGACCCCAGAGTGAGAGAATAGAATTCCTCCATGTATATATCTTTTAAGGACGAGAGAAAGTATTTCTCTAGAAATACCCTCGTAAAAGCTGTCCACGTGCTCTCCACGGTATTCCTGGCATACTTCCACCACTCATGGACATCATCTCTCAGCTAGAATACGAAAAAAGTAACTCTCAAATCTTTCTCAACTATCTACAGTGTATCCAGAATTTGAGTCGCAAGTTCCAAGTAACTACCGTGGGATAAGGATCCCCAACAAAGGTAGGAGGGTCAAGACATCGAAACTCTCGCATCGCAATGGTCGCCCTCTACTCGAGTGCTCTCTCCCTCCCTCTAGCAGCCTCAGCTAGCTGACGGATGGAGCCTACCATCTAGCACAGCAACTCTATCCTGTTTATTGGTCTTTGGGGAGTATTTACGTCCCCAGCATCAGGGATTGGCATATTTTCTTGGCCCAAACCACGGCCATGGCCTTGACCACGACCTCGTCCTCTCCTCACAGACATAACTTCTATATGAAAGAAATATAGAACATATCAACATAAGATTCAACTCATCATGCTATTACAAACATCGACTACATAACCATACTAGCACTTAGCCATAAACAATCATGTAAACACATCTCACATACCGAGGAGAACCGACAAGATTGATGCGTCAATTTTGATAACCTACTTAGATTTCTTGCCAGAAAACATGTCGACCAAACGCATTTCTAACTTGATTTCAAAGTTTGTCAATCCAAATGCCCGGAGGCATGACCAATTAGTTCTATGGTCCATCCCCCATGCCCACGTATACACGGCATTCATACATATTCATAGTATCAAAAACATCTAAACACATGCAATCAAGCACATGTAACCATCCACACGTGGTGATGCAACCTTTTCCCACGGCACTTAGGTATTTGAACCCAGAACTCTGATTTTAAGTTATAACGCCCGATTTCCAAACGATAAAGTTCCAAGGATGCCAAAACGAAAACAAGATTTTTATTTGTAAAGCAATTAATAAAATGCATCATTTGAACCAAGCAGGGTAACCTTGAGCTTTCCCAACCAAAAAGGTTCATTCTTAAACAAATCCAACTTTTCCACACAATGGCTGTCCGCTTGAATGAACGGTCACCACTCGAGTGGTGAGACATCCGAGAGATTTTCAAGCAAAAAAAATATTAAAAAACCTTTTCAAGTCTCAAAACACACCTAAAAATCTCATTTTTTGAACTGGGATTTCAAACAACAAAATCTTTGGAACAAAAAAATTATATGATAAAGAAAACACTCTTTTGATTCGAAAAGAAACTAATAAAGCGTTGAAACCTATAGAACAACATCCACACATATGAAAACGAAAAACAACGACGAACCCAAGGTTCCTCTCATAGTTCATACAACATGCATGTACTAAAATAAATGCCCCCACGGCTTACAGTACAAGTTTTCTGCTCTCAAAACGTTGTACAAACCAAAACATGGTTCAAACAAAAAAAGGAAACTACGAAAAGTCTTCCGCCACCTCCAACTTCTTTAAATCATCTCAAGTGATCAGGTGTACCTGAAAAAAGTTTTTAAATCCCACATCGAGAGCTAAGACTCAATAGAAAACAAACTAACATGAAGTAAAAACAGAACATGCTGTCACAAATATAATAATAATATTTTGACTCTTACGAGCCTCAAACAAGAGTTTGTAATAACCACATGCATCTTCATGAACTTTCACCGTAAGACCACAATCTGCCTCTCATTATGCAAATCTTCACGGACTTTCACCATAGGACATATAATCATCCCTCATTATGTATGAATCTTTACGAGCTTTCACCGTATGATGAATAATCACCCGTCATTATGCATAAATCGATCGAGTTTACACGCACATGATCGTGTACAAACACCAAAACATATATCAACGTCATCCATCTAACTACAGAGGCCAACCAATGTTAAAACAAGGCTCAACCCCAATAGTTAGCTCCAAGCCTCCAAGATTAGAATTTCGCAAACATACACATAAATCTTTTTTATTTTTAAACTCCACTTTTTGAAAACAACAAGAACACATACATCCCCCAAATTCATAATAAATCATAAAAGTACACAATATGCTTTTTACCCACCCAAACACAGCTTAAACCCAAAATTTGATATTTAATGCATTTTTAAATGGTAAAAAAGCATAAAACTCTACGTAACACCCCTTTAAGTCTAGATAGTCTAGGATCTTACCTCGGTGAGTTAAAACTCGAAGCTCAAAACTCTGATGAGAATTCAAAGTTGCCAAAACGCAAATTCGCTCTGATGAACGCGAAGCCCATGGAGGAGATCAAAGATCAACTACCAAAACATGAAGATCCGAACCCAAACCAAGCCCAAAGCTAGAGAAAAGGTAGAGGTTTTCAGTGTTCTTTGTGAAGAGAGAGAAAGAAACTTGCAAATGAAGTTTTGGTTCAAAAACCAAGGCATGGGCTATTTTATAAAAATCTCATGCGCGTCTGTTTGCTCGAGCGCATAGGGATCAGCTCGAGCGATCCCCTATCGACCCAACTCTTGGCCACCTAGCCGCTCGAGCAAATAGAGATTCGCTCGAGTGAACCCACTCTCTGCCACAGGCCCGCTCGAGCATATAGAGAACCGCTCAAGCGGCCATCACTGGGTAAAAACCCAAACAAAGAAGCAGAACCTACTCAAAACTTCATTTGTAAGTTTCTTCCTCCCTCTCCACAAAGAACACTCAAAACTTCTATCTTTTCTCTAGTTTTGGGCTTGGTTCGGGTTCAAATCTTGGTGTTTGGGTAGTCAATCTTTGATCTCCTCACTGTGGGCTTCGCGTTCATCTGAGCGAATTTGTATTTTGGAGACTTTGATTTTTCATTAGAGTTCAAAGCTTCAAGTTTTAATTCACCAAGGTAGGATCCTAGACTATCTTGACTAAAAGGGTGCTACGTGGAGTTTTATACTTTTTTACCGTTTAAAAATGCATTAAATGTCGAATTTCGGGTTTAATCCGTGTTTAAGTGGCTAAAAGCATGTTGTGTGCTTTTACAATTTATTACAACTTTGGAAAACGTATGTGTTCTTGATGTTTTCAAACAGAGGAATTTTGAAAATTGGAAGGATTTATGTGTATGTTTGTGAAAATCTAATCTTAGAGGCTTGGAGTTAACCCTTGGAGTTGAGCCTTGTTTTAACATTAATTGGTCTCTGTAGTTAGATGGATGACATTGATATATGTTTCGGTGTTTGTACATGATCATGTGCGTGCAAATTCGATCAATTCATACATAATAAGGGGTGATTATTCGTCCTACGGTGAAAGCCTGTGAAAATTCATGCATAATGAGGGGTGATTATTCGTCCTGCGGTGAAAGCTCGTGAAGATTTACATAATGAGGGGTAGATGGTGGTCCAAGGTGAAAGCCCGTGAAGATGCATGTGTTGTATGTGTTGTAGGTAATTATTACAAACTGTTGTTTGAGGCTCGTAAGAGTCAATATTATTATTATATTTGTGATAGCATGTTCTATTTTTACTTTATGTTAGTCTGTTTTCTATTGAGCCTCGGTTCATGGTATGGGATTTAAAAACCTTTTTCAGGTACACCTAATCACTTGAGATGATTTAGAGAAAACTTGAACCATGTTTTCGTTGAGATGATTTATATGGGAAGACTTTTTCGTTGCTTGAACCATGTTTTGGTCTGTATAACATTTTGGGAATAGAAAACTTGTACTGTAAGCCTTGGGGGTGTTCATTTTAATGCATGCATGTTGTATGATCTATGAGAGGAACCTTGGGTTCATTGTTGTTTTTAGTTTCCATATGTGTGGATGTTGTCTTACAAGTTTCGACGCTTTATAAGATTTTTTCGATTCAAAAGAATAATTTCTTTATCATATAAACGTTTTTGTCCCATATAATTTGTTAGTTTAAACCCAAGTTCAAAAATGAGATTCTTTTGGTATGTTTTTGAGACTTGAAAAGATTTTCTAATTTTGGGTTGAAAATATCTCGGATGTCTCCCCGCTCGAGCTGTGGAGAGTCCGCTCGAGCGGACAATCGCTGTGTGAAAAAGTTGGATTTTGTTTAACAATGAACCCTTTTGGTTGGAAAAGCTCAAGGTTACCCTTTTTTTGGTTTAAATGATGCTTTTTGTTAATTGCTTTACCAATAAAAGTCTCGTTTCAGTTTTGGTCTTTCATGGAACTTTATCGTTTAAAATTTGGGACATTACAACTTAGTATTAGAGCTCTAGGTTTGAATACCTAAGAGTCATGAGAAGAGGTTGCATCACCCGTTGAGGATGGTTGCGTATGCTCGATTGCATGTGTTTAGATGTTCTGATACTATGAGTAGGTATGAATGCCGTATATACGTAGGCATGGGAGATGGACCTTAGGACTGATTGGTCTTGCTTTCGGGCATTTGGGTTGACAAACTTGAAAGTCAAGTTTGAAATGAGTTTGGCCGACGTGTTTTCTGACAAGAAATCTAAGTAGGTTACTCAAATTGACGCATCACTCTTTTCGGTTCTCCTCGGTATGTAAGATGTGTTTACATAATCGTTTATGGCTAAGTGTTAGCATGGTTATGTAGTCAATATTTGTAATAGCATGATGAGTTGAATCTTATATTGATACGTTCTATATTTCTTTCATATAGAAGTTATGTCTGGGTAGAGAGAACAAGGACGTGGTTTGGGCCAAGGGGATATGCTAATCCCTGATGCTGGGGACGCAAATGCTCTCCAAGGACCGATAGACTGGGGAAAGTTACTACGTGAGATGGTAGGCCTAATCTGTCAGCTAGCTGAGGCAACTAGGGGAGAGAGAGAGTACCTGAGCCGAGGGTGACCGTGGCGATGCCACAGTTTTAGCGTCTTGACCCTCCTACCTTCGCTAGGGATCCCAATCCCACGGTAGCTATAAAATAGTTAGAAATTGTGACACAAATTCTGGGCACACTACAGATAGTAAGGAAGATTTTAGGGTTACTTTTTCAGCATTTCAGCTGAGAGGTGACGCCCATGTATGGTGAAAATATGCTAGGCATACCATGGAGGGCACGTGGGTAGCTTTTAAGAGGGTATTTCTGGAGAAATACTTTTTTACGTCCTCAAGAGATATATATAGGGGAGTTCTACTCTCTCACTTAGGGGACGATGAGTATCGTACAGTACGAGGCCAGATTTACCAAGAGATATATATAGGGGAGAAATACTTTTTTACGTCCTTAAGAGATATATATAGGGGAGTTCTACTCTCTCACTTAGAGGTTGCATCACCCGTTGAGGATGGTTGCGTATGCTCGATTGCATGTGTTTAGATGTTCTGATACTATGAGTAGGTATGAATGCCGTATATACGTAGGCATGGGAGATGGACCTTAGGACTGATTGGTCTTGCTTTCGGGCATTTGGGTTGACAAACTTGAAAGTCAAGTTTGAAATGAGTTTGGCCGACGTGTTTTCTGACAAGAAATCTAAGTAGGTTACTCAAATTGACGCATCACTCTTTTCGGTTCTCCTCGGTATGTAAGATGTGTTTACATAATCGTTTATGGCTAAGTGTTAGCATGGTTATGTAGTCAATATTTGTAATAGCATGATGAGTTGAATCTTATATTGATACGTTCTATATTTCTTTCATATAGAAGTTATGTCTGGGTAGAGAGAACAAGGACGTGGTTTGGGCCAAGGGGATATGCTAATCCCTGATGCTGGGGACGCAAATGCTCTCCAAGGACCGATAGACTGGGGAAAGTTACTACGTGAGATGGTAGGCCTAATCTGTCAGCTAGCTGAGGCAACTAGGGGAGAGAGAGAGTACCTGAGCCGAGGGTGACCGTGGCGATGCCACAGTTTTAGCGTCTTGACCCTCCTACCTTCGCTAGGGATCCCAATCCCACGGTAGCTATAAAATAGTTAGAAATTGTGACACAAATTCTGGGCACACTACAGATAGTAAGGAAGATTTTAGGGTTACTTTTTCAGCATTTCAGCTGAGAGGTGACGCCCATGTATGGTGAAAATATGCTAGGCATACCATGGAGGGCACGTGGGTAGCTTTTAAGAGGGTATTTCTGGAGAAATACTTTTTTACGTCCTCAAGAGATATATATAGGGGAGTTCTACTCTCTCACTTAGGGGACGATGAGTATCGTACAGTACGAGGCCAGATTTACCAATTTATCCCGCTTCACATCGAAATTGGTGGCTACTGACGAGCTACATTTGAGAAAGTTTGAGAGGGGTTTGAGGCCTGCAATTAGAGAGTCGGTGGCTGGATTGAGGCTGCGTGTTTTTACAACGTTGGTAGAGTCGATAGAAGTGATTGAGAACATTTTGAATGAAACTCGTAGATCCAGGGAGGTTATAGCACTGCAGGGTGGAGCAGAGGCAAAGTTAGGTGGGTGCTCCAACAAGAGGCAGAGGTCCTTTAGCCCTAGTACTCATCTATCTGGGTTACGACAGTAGTTCTCAGCGCCTACACCTTCAATGGCTTCATCTGGGAGGTCAAAGCAGAGGGAACTCATCTGCTTCCAGTGCAGACAACCGGGGCATCATGTGATGGATAGCTCACAGCTGAGGCAATCCCAAGGTCCAATACCAGTTCAGTCGCATGGGAGGGAGCCACCAATTTGTTATGGGTGCGGCCAACCTCGGCACATTCGTAGGAACTACCCTCAAGAAGGCAATGTATCGAGCACGGCAGGTGCATCAGTTATTCAGCCCACGCAGGGACGACAGACTTATCGGCAGTAGTAACCAGCAGTGCAGACTTCTAGGGTGACAGACGGGGGTACCTCAACCCAATCAGTATGATAGTTAACAATCCAAAGTTATGGTGGACAGACTAGAGCACCACAGGGCCGAGTGTATGCCCTTGCAGATCTTAGCTCCTCCAAGGCACCAGTTGTGCCTGATGATGTAGCTACTACCTCGGAGATCAGAGATACTCTCTTAGTGTACAGATCATGGGCCAATATTCTTATCAACATGGGAGCATCGCATTCTTTTATTTTCTCTACTTTTGTATCTGCTTTGGGGTTAGAGATAGACTCATTGGGCAATGCGCTGTGTGTAGAGACCCCGATCGGTGGGAACGTGGTTCTAGGGCAAGTTTGTAGGTCCTATGAGTTAGAGGTCACTGGCCGCTGTCTAGAGTTTGATTTCATCATTCTCGACATGACCCTATTTGACATCATTCTAGGGATGGATTACCTGACCACCTATCATACCTATATCAATTTTGATCGAAAGAGGATATTGATTTGTACGCCTGAAGGTGATTATTTTTGTTTCGTGGGCGATCGGGACAAGGATCTAGTGTCCATGCCCAGTGTTATGCGAAACCCAAGAAACCTAGGTTTCCTCTTTTTTTGCTCTCGTGTTGGATGAGGCTGTGAGGATTCGATGAGAGTTTTTTCCTGTGGTTTGTAACTATCTAGATGTCTTTCTCGACGATCTATTTGAGTTACCACCGAGTCATGAGGTAGAGTTTTTTATCGATCTTGTGCTGGGAGCTGCTCCTATTTTGATGCCATCTTATCGTTTTACTCCGGCTGAGTTACGAGAGCTCAAGGTACAACTTCAGCAATTACTTGATAAGGGGTTTATACATTTGAGTACGTTGTCGTGGGGAGCCTCGACTTTGTTTGCTAAAAAAAGGATGGATCTGTGAGGTTGTGTATTAACTACCCAAAGCTGAATCAATAATGGTGAAAAACAAGTATCCTATGCCGAGGATTGATGATTTGTTTGATCAATTAAAGGGTTCAAGTTGTTTTTCGAAGATTGACTTGAGGTCAGGGTATCACCAGTTGAAGATCAAGGATGGGGACAAAGCGAAGACTGACTTCCGAACTCGTTATGGTCACTATGAGTTTTTAGTTATGCTGTTCGGTCTGACGAACACTCTGGCGACATTTATAGACTTGATGAACCATATATTCCACCCGTATCTGGACAGTTTTGTAGTTGTGTTCATAGATAATATTCTTATCTACTCACCCTTTACAGAGACATATGAAGAGCATCTCTGTTTTGCTTTACAGCTTTTGAGGGAGCACCAATTATATGCAAAATATGAGAAGTGCAAATTTTAGATGTCCGAGATAAAGTTTCTTAGGCACGTGGTGTCAGGCGAGGGAGTGTCTATGGATTCTTCGAAGACTGATGCAGTGATAGATTGGAAATGATCGAAGAAAGTGTTTGAGATCCGCAGCTTTCTGGGTTTGGCTGGCTATTACCGACAATTCGTAAACGATTTTTCTAGACTTGCCACCCCAATGACTCGCCTTACAAAGAAGGAAGTCAAGTTCATATGCAGTGAGGCTTGTGAGTTAGCATTACAAGAACTGAAGAAGAGGTTAACGACTGCGCTAGTGTTAATTATTCCAGAACGAGGTTTGGGTTATACATTCTATTGTGATGCTTCGCATGATGGTTTAGGTTGTGCCCTGATGCAGGAGGGTAAAGTTGAAGCTTATAGATCTCGACAGTTGAAGACTCATGAACAAAACTACCGACACATGATTTGGAGTTAGCAGCCGTCGTTTTTACCTTGAAGACTTGGCAGCATTATCTTTATGGTGAGTATTTTGAGATTTTTTCTGATCACAAGAGTTTAAAATATTTATTTTCTCAGAAGGACTTAAATCTACGCCAGCGACGGAAGATATAGTTCTTGGATGACTATAATTTTGATCTGTAGTATCATCCTGGGAAAGCTAATGTTGTGGCTAACGCTCTTAGTAGGAGACCTCATGGTGTGCTAGTTTTTGTTGCAATGCGAGAGTGGGGCATGCTTAGGGAGATCAGCGAGTTTGATTTACGTCTTGAAGAGATGGAGATGGGTGTGACATTATTCTCAGTATTTTCACCGCCTATATTAGTTACTCGTGTTTTAGAGGCCCAGCAGACGGATCAAGAAGCTCAGATGCTACGAGGTCGTGTTGTCAGCGAGAAGGACACTACGGGATGGGTTGTAAGTCCAGATCAGAGTTTACGGTTTGCTGGAAGAGTCTTTATGCCAGAATCGTGCTGGAGCGTTGTGTTACATGATCTCCATCATTTTCATCTTGTAGCACACTCGGGGGCACCAAGATGTATCACAATCTACACCATCAATTCTGGTAGAAAGGAATGAAGAGGGATGTGGTTTAGTTTGTCGCTTGATGCCTTACCTGTCAGCAAGTGAAGGCAAAACATCAGAGGCCAGCAGGATTTCTTCAGCCGTTGTTTGTATCGAAGTGGAAGTGGAAAAATATTACAATGGATTTTGTATCAGGACTTCCTAGATCGCCTAAAGGACACGACACTGTCTGGGTTATAGTTGACAGACTGATGAAGTCTGCACATTTTCTTCCTATTCGGGCGAAGGACTCCGTAGACAAGTTGAGTGGACTAAACATCAGTGAGATTGTTTGTTTACATGAGGTGTCTGTATCTATTGTTTTGGACTGAGACCCACGCTTTACCTCGCGCTTTTGGTAGAGTCTGTAGGCAGCATTAGGGACAGATTGCCATTCAATACTGCTTTTCATCCCCAGACGAACGGTCAATTCGAGCGTACTATACAGATCTTGGAGGATATGTTGAGAGCTTGTGTGCTTCATTTTCAGGGTTCTTGAGAGGATCACTTATCGTTGGCAGAGTTTGCATATAACAATAGTTATCAGTCTATTATTGGGATGGTGCCTTTTGAGCCTTTGTATGGTAGGTCGTGTAGATCTCCTGTAAGTTGGATCGAGGTTCGAGAGACAACAGTTTTGAGACCCGACTTGGTGCAGGAAACGACGGAGAAGATCTCAATGATTCGCCAACGTTTGATGACGGCCCAGAGTCGTTAGTAGAACTACGTTGATCAGATGAGAAGGCCTTTGGAGCTTGAGGTGGGGGATCACGTATTTTTGAAAGTCTTACCATGTCGAGGTTTGATAAGATTTAGTCATAGAGGGAAGCTTTCACCGCGTTTTATTGGGCCATTCAAGATCTTTGAGAGGATTTGGGAGGTAGCATACTGTTTGGCTTTACCTTCTCATTTAGCATTTTTGCACGTGTTTCATATTTTCATGTTTCAAAAGTACGAACCTGACCCATCACATGTGTTGAATTGGGCTGAGTTACGAGTGTAAGAGGACGTTACTTATGAATAGCAACCCTCGAAGATCGTGGACACGAAGGAACAAGTGTTGAGAGGGAGGAGCATTTCTTATGTCAAGGTGCTGTGGCTTTATCACGGAGTCGAGGAAGCGACGAGGGAGCTTGAGTCCGAAGTTTGTGCTCGATATCCGAAGTTGTTTGCTTTGTGACTTGGTAGCAAATTTTGAGGACGAAATTCCTTTTAAGGGGGGAGAGTTATGAGACCCGATTTTGTTTTATTTTCTGAAGGTTTGGTCCTACTTCTTTGTTCAGGTTTTTACCCAGCAATAGTCGCTCGAGCGGTTCTCTGTTCGCTCGAGCAGGCCTGTGGAAGAGAGTGGGTTCACTCGAGCAGATCTCTGTTCGCTCGAGTTGGTAAGTAACCGAGAGTTGGGTCAGTGGGGGACCGCTCGAGTGGATCCCTGTGTGCTTGAGCGGACAGACGCGCGTGAGATTTTTATAAAATTGCCCATGCTTTGGTTTTTGAACCAAAACTTCATCTGCAAGTTTCTTCCTCTCTCTCCACAAAGAACACTCAAAACCTCTACCTTCTCTCTAGCTTTAGGCTTGGTTTGAGTTCAGATCTTGGTGTTCGGGTAGTCGATCTTTGATCTCCTCATCGTGGGCTTCATGTTCATCTGAGCGGATTTACGTTTTTTCAATTTTGATTTCTCATCGGAGTTCGAAGCTTCGACTTTTAACTCACCGAGGTAGGATTCTAGACTATCTTGACTAAAAAGGGTGCTACGTCGAGTTTTATACTTTTCTACCATTTAAAAATGCATTAAATGTCAAATTTTGGGTTTAAGCCATGTTTGGGGGCTAAAAAGTATGCTGCACGCTTTTATGATTTATTACGACTTTGGGAGACATATGTGTTCTTGTGGTTTTCGAAAAGAGGAGTTTTGAAAACTAGAAGAATCTATGTGTATGTTTGCGAAAATCTAATCTTAGAGGTTTGGAGCTAACCTTTGAGGTTGAACCTTATTTTAACATTGATTGGTCTCTGTGGTTAGATGGATGACATTGATATATGTTTTGGTTTTTGTACATGATCATGTGTGTGAGACCCTGGCCCATTTTCTTTTTTAGCGTTCTTCGACGCATGTTTACCGTTTCTATTTTAGCATGTTCATACATGTTTTTATGCATGTTTGGGTTTTGATATGTATGCGGGGTTTGTTTCCGGGGCTGTCAGGCGCTGTGATGCGGGTTTAAAAAAAAGATATTTTCGTGGCTTATAAATATCTCGTGTTAGATATTTTCAAAAGATATTTTCAAAACTTCTCTGCTAAGTTTTCTCTTTTTCTCTCTGCCTCCTTTCTAACTTCT
Source organism: Heliamphora ciliata (assembly GCA_032360265.1). NCBI lineage: Eukaryota > Viridiplantae > Streptophyta > Magnoliopsida > Ericales > Sarraceniaceae > Heliamphora > Heliamphora ciliata. The sequence goes on from JAUMHN010408606.1 coordinate 26,125, forward strand.
CGGGGGCCTGGGGCTCAGTTTTCGACGATCCAACAGCAGATTCCTGCTATTAGAACGGTGAGCTACGCGTTCATCCAGACAGAATTTCATTTCGATGAAGTTCGATTTTACACATAGATCGAGACATCAAGTTTTTAACTCAACAAGGTATGATCCTAGACTCTCATGTCTTATAAGAGTGCTACATGTAATCGTGTGTATTTTTACCAGTTAAAATGCATGAAAATTGTTTTTGTTTTAAAAGTTGGTTTTAGGTTCAAAACCATTTTTTGTCAATTTCGGTTGGATGAAATCGTATTTCGAGTGTTTCTTTTGAGGTTTGGGTGTTAGGCTTGGGCGTGTGTATGCCCGAGGGTGTTGGATGGGAGACTAGAGGCTTTGATTCAAGGTTTGGGAGGCTGAAATAGTGACTCAAAAACTATTTTTGCCTGGGTTCAATCGACTGGATCGTGGGGTCAGTTGACTGGATCATGGGTTTGTGGGTTCAGTCGACTGGATCGTGATGGTTAGTCAATTGAACCGTGATTTTGGGGCATTTTTGTGAGATTCCAGTAGGGTGTTTGGGTCGACTAGATGGGGTCCAGTCAACTGGGTCCTGGGTTGTTGTGTTTTGTTGTTTAGTGGTTGGGTCTTTGGTTTTCAATGGTATTTAGTTGATTGATTTATGGGATTAGTCGACTGAAATACTGTTGGATACCTTTGGGACTCTTTAGGTTGTGTTGTGGCTTCGGGGGTTGTGTCGTGACCCCAGGTGTTTGTGTAGGTGTCATCCTCGGGGGTGACGTGGATGGTTAGATACGGGTGTTGGTGAACGGTTCGGTGCGTGGTGGTTAGTGCATCATTGGGTGCGGGATGTGTGGGTCCGTTGTTTGTTTTAAAGGTGGTTTCTAGTGAGGACCGTTTTGTGGGAGATTCAGGTGTTGGTCTCCGGGTTAGGAGATTCAGGATCATGGGTTCGTTGTTTGTTTTAAACGTGCGGGACGTGTGGATCACATGTCCGTGAAGATATCTGTTGGCTCTGGTCCGCAATGAATATGAAGGGCGGATAGTGGTCCTACGGTGAAAATCTGTGAAGCCATATGATGAGGGGCGGATAGTGGTCCTACGGTGAAAATCCATGAAGTAATATGTTAATTCTATATGTGTTGCGTTATATACATGGCGTGTGTTACATGTGGGGCTCGTGGGAGTCTTCACTCGTAGGAGTCTATCTTTGCTGGTGAGACATTGTACTATATATATCAAATTATTTTCTAGGCTCTAATAAGTCGTGATACAAAACCGTTTTCAAAACTGTTTTCGTTGAGACTCATGGGAGTTCTCGTATAAAACTATTTTTCAACTGTTTTCTTCTGGAGCTCGTATGAGTTCAGATATAAAACCGTTTTTATGGCTCGTGTTAGTCGAAAACTGCACCTCATTTTTCGAGCATATTTTGTTTATATTACATGTTTGTCTAGTTTTTGCTGAGTTTTTCCTGAGTTTTGGCTCACGGTGTGGGATTTGAAATATTTTTCAGGTACAGGTTACGCAGGTTGATTCGGGGTTGTCGATTGAGACGAAAGACTCATAGTCTTTTTTTTTTGTTCTTTTGAACCATGTATGTTATAACATGTTTTTTGGTGTTAGAACCGTATAATGTAAGCCTTCTGACGGATATATTAAATGCTTGTATGCTTTATTTTGTGAGTAAATATCGGGTTTCGTATTTTATCTGGTTGTTTGTGGTGTTTCACATGACCCGGAGTTTGGGGTATGACATGTGCGTGCAAACTCGATCGATTCATGCATATCGAGAGGTGATTATTCGTCCTGCGATGAAAGCCCGTAAAGATTCATACATAATGAGGGGTGATTATTCGTCCTGTGGTGAAAGCTTCAAGCATAATAAGGGGTGATTATTCGTCATGTGGTGAAAGCTTGTGAAGATTTGCATAATTTGGGGCAGATTGTGCACCATTATCCCTACGGGGTAAAATGTGACGTTTTCCCCGATCATCAGTGCTTAAAATACATCTTCACGCAGAAAGAGTTAAATCCAAGGCAACGTCGGTGGCTGAAATTATGAAAGATTACAATATCAATATCCAGTATCATCCTGGAAAAGCCAACTTAGTTGCTGACGCCCTCAATCGAAAGTCAATAGGTGCACTAAATTATTTAGTCATGCGACAAAAAATTTGTCTAGGGCAAGAAATGTCAACCAATTTTTGTGCGGCTCTTATTGTGTAACTAATAATTCTCGAAGAAGTGAAGCTCAAGCAAATAGAGGACGTCAAATTAAAGAAAATTTGTGATCAAATGGCGACGACTTTAAGCCCCAACTTCTCTTATGAGAAAGGTGTATTAAAATTTCGCAATCAAATTTGCATACCTAATATCTTGGAGCTGAAGCAAAGAATCATGGATCAAGGTCACTGGTTGAAGTTCTTAGTACACCTTGGGATGATGCAAATGTATCAAGACGTTAAAAGGAATTATTGGTTGATGGGAATGAAAAAAGACCTTAAGGATTACATTAGTCGATGCCTACAGTGTTAGCACATTAAAGCTGAACGACGAAAGCCAGCTGCACTTTTGCATCCTTTGTCGATAGCAAAATGGAAGTGGGAGCATCTCACCATGGATTTCATTATAAGGTTATCTCGAACGATTAGGGGACACAATTCAATTTAGATAGTCATTGATCGTTTAACAAAATTGGCTCATTTTCTACTAGTCAAAACGCGCATACAATAGACCAGCTTGCTCGTCTCTACATTCGAGGAATCGTACGACTACATGGCATACCTGTATCCATCGTGTCAGGTCATGACCCAAAATTCATCTCTAACTTTTGGGAAAGTTTTCAAAAAGCAATGAGAGTAGAGCTACGCTTCAGTACAACATTTTATCCTCAAACATATGGTCAGTCATAACGAACCATTCAAACCCTAAAAGATATGCTACAACTATGCGCAATGGATTTTTAAGGTAGCTAAGAAGAGCATCTGCCCTTAGCTGAATTTGCCTATAATAACAGCTATTAATCAAGCATCGGGATGGCACCATATGAAGATCTTTATGGAGATCAATGTAGATCTCCTATATGCTGGATGGAAGTAGGCCAGGAACAACTCACGGGACCAGAGCTTATGCACGAGACAACAGAAAAGATCAAACAAGTTCGTGAAATATTGAAGATTGCGCAAGATCGACAACAAAGCTACATAGATGCAAATGGGAAAGAGTTGGAATTCAAAGAAGGTGATTGGGTTTTTCTTGAAAATATCACCCATGAAAGGAGTGTTACATTTTGGGAAGCAAGGAAAACTCTACCCACATTATGTCAGACCATTCGAGATTCTTGAAAGAATTCGACCTATAGCTCACTGTCTAGCTCTAACACCGGAGCTAGCCAACATGCATGATATTTTTCATGTTTCAATGTTACAAGAATATATTGTAGACCCTAGACATATCCTGAAATGACTACCTGTCAAGATAAAGAAGAATCTTAGTTACGAAGTACGACCTTTACAAATTCTAGATTGACAAGAGAAATAGCTTTGCAATAAAGTGATACCCCTAATTAAATTTTGGTGGAATAATCACTCTGGGGTGAGGCTACTTGTAAAAAAGAAAGTGACATGCGTCAACAATACCATCAATTGTTTGAGTGAAGATACAACTTGTTTTTAATAACTGATCCTTTCCTAAGAAAGTCATAAGTTTGGAGGACCAATGTGAGACCCGGTTCTATTTTATTTTCATAACATTTATACGATGTGTTGGTTATTGCTTTAATCGTTATAGAACAACATGTTTTATATGTGTCATGCATGCGTGGGTTTGGTCTGCTTCTTTTGTTCGAGTTTTCACCCAGCAATGGTCGCTCGAGCAGTGCTCTGTTCGCTCGAGCGGTTTGGTAGCTGAGAGTGGACACCGCTCGAGCGGATTGGTAGCTGAGAGTGGAGTTGCTCAAGCGGATCTCTATTTGCTCGAGCTGGTAGGTAGTCGAGAGTTAGGTCGGTGGGGGACTGCTCAAGTGGAGCCCTGTTTACTCGAGCGGACAGTTGGGCGCGAGATATTTATGTGGCAGCCCATCCCTTAGTTTTTGAACCAAAACTTCATTTGCAAGTTTTTTCCTCTCTCTCTCCACCAAGAACTCTCAAAACCTCTGCCTTCTCTTTAGCTTTAAGCTTGGTTCGGGTTTGGATCTTAGTGTTCAAGAAGTCAATCCTTAATCTCCTCACCGTGGGCTTCACGTTTATCCGAACAGAATCATATTTTGGTGACTTTGGTTTCTTGTCAAAGTTTAAAGCTTCGAGTTTAACTTACCAAGATAGGATCCTAGACTATCTTGTCTTAAAAGGGTGCTACATAGAGTTTTATGCCTTTTTACCATTTTAAAATGTATTAAATATCGAATCTCGTGTTTAAGCCGTGTTTGGGTAGCTAAAAAGAATGTTGTGTGCTTTTATGATTTATTACGACATTGAGAGATGTATCTGTTCATGTTGTTTTCAAAAAGAGGAAATTTAAAAATCGAAAGGATTTATATAAATGTTTGCAAAATCTTAATCTTAGAGATTTGGAGCTAACCCTCGGGGTTAAGCCTTATTTTAACGTTGGTTAATTTCCATGGTTAGATGGATAACGTTGAAATATGTTTTTGATGTTTGTACATGGTCATGAGCGTGCAAACTCAATCGATTCATGCATAATGAGGGGTGATTATTCGTCATGCGATGAAAGCCCATTAAGATTTGCATAATGAGGGATAATTATTCATCCTGCGGTGAAAGCCCATGAAGATTTGCATAATAAGGGGCAGATTTTGGTCATACGGTGAGTGCCCGTAAAGATGCATGTGTTGCATGTGAATTATTATGGTTGGCACAAAACTGTATTTGAGGCTCATGCGAGCCGAAATATTATTATTACATTTGTGATAATATGTTCTGCTTTTACTTCATGCTAGTCTATTTCCTATTGAGTTTCGGCTTATGGTGTGGTATTTAAAAACCTTTTTCAGGTACACATGATCATGCGGGATGACCTAGAGAAGCCGAAGGAGGCGGAATACTTTTCTTAGTTTTCCTTTTTGTTTGAACCATGTTTAGGATGTATAATGTTTTGAGAATAGAAAACTTACACTGTAAGCCTTGGGACGTTTATTTTAATGCATGCGTGTTGTATGATCCATGAGAGGAACCTTGGGTTCGTTGTTGTTTTTTATTTCCATATGCTTAGATATTTGCCTATGGATTTTGACGTTTTGTTAGGTTCATTTCGAGTCAATAGAGTGATTTCTTTATCACATAAACTTTTTTTTCCCTAATATATGGTTTGTCCATACCTTGGTTCAAAAATGAGATTTTTAGGTGTGTTTTTTAGGCTTGGAAAGATTTTCTAAGTTTTTGCTTAAAAATCTCTCGGGTGTCTCACCGCTCGAGTGGTGGAGAGTCCGCTCGAGCGGACAGCCGCTGTGTGGAAAAGTTGGGTTTTGTTTAAAAGGGAGGTTTTTGGTTGGGGAAGCTTGGGGTTACCCTCTTTGGCTTAGAATGGAATATTTTGTTAATTTTTTTACAAATAAAATTTCCATTTTCATTTTGATTTTCATGGAGTTTTATTGTTGAAAATTGGGGCGTTACGACTTGGTATCAGAGCTTTGGGTTTGAATACCTAAGAGTCGTGAGAAGAGGTTGCATCACCCTGTGAGGATGGTTGCGTGTGCCTGAATGCATGTGTGTAGATGTATTGATAATATGAGTATGTGTGAATGCCGTGTATACATGAGCATGGGGTATGGACCTTAGGACGATTGATCTTGCCTCCAAGTGTTTGAATTAACAAACTTGGAAGCCAAGTTAGAAATGCGTTTAGTCGACGTGTTTTCTAGAAAGGAATCTAAGTAGATTACCCAAATTGACGCATCACTCTTATCGATTCTCCTCGGTATGTGAGATGTGTTTACATGATCCTTTATAGCTAAGTGTTATGTAGTCGATGTTTGTAATAGCATGATGAGTTGAATCTTATGTTGCTATGTTCTATATTTCTTTCATGTAGAAGTTATGTCTGCGTGAAAAGGACAAGGCTGTAGTCGAGGCTGTGGCCATGGTTTGGGCCAAAGAGATATGCCAATCCCTGAACTAGGGAAGCAAATGCTCTCTAAGGGCTGATAGATAGGATAGAGTTGCTATATGAGATGGTAGGCTCCATCCGTCAGCTAACTGAAGCTACTAGGGAGAGAGAGCGAGTACCTGAGCCGAGGGCGACTGTTAAGATGCGAGAGTTTTGGCGTCTTGACCCACCTACCTTCGCTGGGGATCCCAATCCCACAGTAGCTACAGAATGGTTGAAACTTATGACCCGAATTCTAGATACACTACAGATAGTTGAGGAAGATTTGAGGGTTACTTTTGCTGCATTCCAGTTGAGAGGTGACGCCCATGAGTGGTGGAAGAATGCTAGGAATACCGTGGAGGGTACGTGGACAGCTTTTATGAGAGTATTTCTAAATAAATACTTTTTTGCATTCTCAAGGAACGTATACAGAGAGGAGTTCTATTCTCACACTCAAGGAACGATGAGTATCGTACAGTATGAGGTCAGATTTACCAGTTTGTCCCACTTTGCACAAGAATTGGTGGCTACTGACGAGCTACGTTCAAGGAGATTTTAAAGGGGTTTGAGGCCTGCGATCAGAGAGCGGGTGGCAAGATTGAGGCTACATGTTTTTACAAAGTTGGTAGAGTCAACAACTGTGATTGAGAACACTTTGAATGAAACTCGTAGACCCAGGGAGGTTAGGGCACCGCAGGGTAGAGTAGAGGCACAATTAGGTGGGCTCCCCAACAAGAGACAGAGGTCCTTTGGCCCTAGTTTCCATCCATCTGGGTCACAACAGCAGTTCTCTGTATCAGCACCTTCAGTGGCTTCATCTGGGAGGCCAGAGCAAAGGGAGCTCATTTGCTTCCAGTGCAGGCAGCCAGAGCATCATGCGATGGATTGCTCACAATCGAGGCAGTCCCAAGGTCTGATACCAATTCAGTCACAAGGGAGGGAGCCGCAAGTTTGTTATGGGTGTGGCCAGCCTGGGCACATTTGTCAAAACTGCCCTCATGGAGGTAGTGTATCGGGCACAGTGGGTTCACCAGTTGTTCAGCCTGCCAGGGTTGACAGATTTACCGACAACAGCAGCCAGCAGTACAGACTTCCAGGGTAACAGACGGAGGTACCTCAGCCTAGTCAATACGACAGTCGACGGTCTTGTGTTACGATGGACAAACTAGAGCGCCATAAGGCCGAGTGTATGCCCTTATAGATCCCAGTTCCTCTAAGCCATTAGTCATGCCTAATGATGTAGCTACTACCGCAGAGGTCAGAGGTACTCTCTTAATGTACAAATCATGGGCTAATGTTCTTATCGACATGGGAGCATCGTATTCTTTTATTTTCTCTACTTTTACATCTGTTTTAGGGTTGGAGATAGACTCGTTGGGCAATGCGTTGTGTATAGAGACCCTGGTCGATGCGAACATTATGTTGGCCGCTGTCTAAAGTTTGATTTTATCATTCTCGACATGACCCTATTTGACATCATCCTATGGATGGATTAGCTGCCCACCTATCGTACCTATATCGATTGTGATCGATAGAGGGTATCTATTTGTATGTTTGGAGATGATTTTTTTTGTTTTGTAGGCGATCGGAATGAGGGTTTAATGTCCATGCCCGGTGGTATGCGAAATCGAGAAAACCTAGGTTTTCTCTTTTTTGCTCTCGTGTTAGATGAGGCAATCAGGGTTCGAGGAGAGTTTCTCCCTGTGGTTTGTGACTATCTAAATGTCATTTCAGACGATCTATTTGAGTTACCACCGAGTCGTGAGGTAGAGTTTTCCATCGATCTTGTTTCGTGAGCCACTCCAATTTTGATGCCATCTTATCGTTTTGCACTGGCTGAGTTGCGAGAGCTCAAGGTACAACTTCAGGAGCTGCTTGATAAGGGGTTTGTGCGTCCGAGTACGACATCGTGGGGAGCTTTAGCTTTATTTTCTAAAATGAATGATGGATCCTTGAAGTTGTGTATTGACTACCAAAAGTTGAATCAAGCAATGGTGAAAAACAAGTTTTCTATACCGAGGATTGATGATTTATTTAATCAACTAAAGAGTTCGAGTTATTTTTCAAAGGTTAACTTGAGGTCAGGGTATCACCAGTTGAGGATCAGGGACGAGGACATAGCGAAAACCGCCTTCCGGAGTCATTATGGTCACTATGAGTTTTTGGTTATGTCGTTCGGTCTGACAAATGCTCCTGTGACATTCATGAACTTGATGAATCGCATATTTAACCCGTATCTGGACAATTTTATAGTTGTGTTCATAGATGGTATTCTTATCTACTCACCTTCGAGAGAGGCACATGAAGAGCATCTTTGTATTGCTTTACAGCTTTTAAGGGAGCACCAATTATATGCGAAAAATGAGAAGGGTGAATTTTGGATGTCCGAGGTAAAGTTTCTTGGACACGTGATGTCGGGCGAAAGAGTATCTGTGGATTCTTCGAAAACTGATGCAGTGATGGATTAGGAACGACCAAAGAATATGTTTGAGATCCGTAGTTTCTGGGTTTGGCTGGCTATTACTGACGATTCGTGAAGAATTTTTCTAAACTTTCTCTGCCAATGACTCGCCTTACATGGAAAGGAGTCGAGTTCACATGGAGTGAGGCTTGTGAGATAGCATTTCAAGAACTGAAGAAGAGATTGACGACTGCACCAGTGTTAATTATTTCAGAACGAGGTTTAAGTTATACAATCTATTGTGATACTTCGCATGATAGTTTAGGTTGTGTCCTGATGCAGGAGGGTCAAGTTGCAGCTTATGGATCTCGACAGTTGAAGACTCATGAACAGAATTACCCGACACATGATTTGGAGTTAGCAGCCGTGGTTTTTGCCTTGAAGACCTAGCGGCATTATCTTTATGGTGAGCATTTTGAGGTTTTCTCCGATCACAAGAGTTTAAAATATTTATTTTCCTAGAAGGGACTTAAATCTACACCAGCAACGGTGGATGGAGTTTTTGGAAAACTATAATTTTGATCTGCAGTATCATCTCGGGAAAGCTAATGTTGTGGCCGACGCTCTTAGTAGGAGACCTCATGGTGTGCTAGCTTCTGTTGCAATGCGAGAGTGGGACATGCTTGGGGAGATCAACGAGTTTGATTTGCATATCGGAGAGATAGAGATAGGTGCGACATTATTCTCTGTGATTTCACAACCTACATTGGTTGCCCGTGTTCTAGAGGCTCAACAGACGGATCAGGAAGCGCAGATGCTACGGGATCGCGTTGCTAGCGGCAATGACACTACGGAATGGGTTGTGAGTTCGGATCAGAGTTTACGATTTGCTGGCAGAGTGTTTGTGCTAGAATCGTGCTGGAGCGATGTGTTACATAATTTCCACTATTCTCATCTTGTAGTACACCCAGAAGGTAACAAGATGTATCACGATCTGCGCCGTCAATTCTGGTGGAAGGGAATGAAGAGGGATGTGGTTCAGTTTGTCACTCGATGCCTCACCTGTCAGCAAATGAAAGCAAAACATCATAGGCCAGCAGGATTGCTTCAGTCGTTGTTTGTATCGAAGTGAAAGTGGAAGAATATCACGATAGATTTTGTATCAGGACTTCCTAGATGGCCTAAAGGGCACGACACTATCTAGGTTGTGGTTGACAAACTGACGAAATCTATGCATTTTCTTCCTATTCGGGTGAAGGACTCCGTGGACAAGTTGAG
>JAUMHN010408607.1:0-14745 GCA_032360265.1 Heliamphora ciliata
CAGGCAAAGATCATACCGTGTTCTTTCGTCGGACAGCCTCCGGCTGTATTCTTCTCGTTGTATATGTTGATGATATTGTCATCACTGGTGATGACCGTGTTGGGATTAGTAGCATGAAAGCCTTTCTGCAAATACAATTCAGACTAAAGATCTCGGGCACTTGCGGTATTTTCTGAGGGTCGAGGTGGCCAGAGGTAAGCATGGGATTTTTATTTCTCAAAAGAAATATGTGATTGATATTTTGCGCGATGCCGGCCTGCTGAATGAAAAAGTGTGGAGTCCCCGATGAATCCGAATGTGAAGCTTCTTCTCAGTGACGGTGATGTGTTTCCTCACCCTGACAAGTATCGCAGAATGGTGGGGAAACTTAATTATTTGACTACCATGACTAGACCAAATATTGCTTATCCTGTCAGCATTGTGAGTTAGTTTATGTCTGATCCCCACGTTCCTCATTGGAATGCAGTGGTTCGTATCCTATGGTACCTCCATTCTAACCTGGGGAAGGGTCTACAGTTTTGTGATCGGGGTCATTTCCGTACAGAAGGTTATTCTGATGCAGACTGGGCAGGATGCCCGATTGATAGGAGATCCACACCAGGGTTCTCTGTCTTTGTTGGTGGAAACCTGGTTTCGTGGAAGAGCAAAAAGCAAAATGTGGTGTCGAGATTTAGTGCTGAGGCGGAATACAGGTCTATGGCTTTGGCAACATCCGAAATCATGTGGGTTCGACAACTTCTCACTGAATTAGACGAACTGCCTATGGGTCCTACCAAGTTATGGGGTGATAATAAGTCTGCTGTCTACATCGCTACTAATCCAGTGTTTCATGAGCGGACTAAGTACATCGAGATCGACTGACACTTCATCCGCCACGAGTATAAGAATGGCACTATCAATTTTGGTTTTGTTCGTTCTAGTGAACAGTTGGCTGACGTGTTCACTAAGACATTGCCCCATCCCCGAGTTCACTATATTTGTACCAAGTTGGACATGATTGATATCTATGCTCCAACTTGAGGGGGGTGTTAATATATATTTAATATTAAGATAATAAGTATTAATAATAACCTGTAGGAGTGCCCACAGTATCTATTATAGGCTCTCATTTGCTTAATAAATACGTGTGTATGTCTCACAATAAGATACACACTTTCCCGTATTCTCTTCTCTCTCTTTTAACATATAGGATACTACAACATTATACACTACAAGGTTTACTCAATTATTGTTCAAAGGACACAGAGCAAGTAAGCAATATCTATCACAGTAAACAAGTACAAAACATGAAAACTTTGACCAGAAGAACCCTAATACATAGGTGAGACTCTGCAGTGTTTCCAACACCACTAGTGTACGCCCCATAACAAAGGAAAAAACACGTTTTGGCTGTGAAATTCATTTCCAACGCAATGATATGTTGTTAAATGCTTCACTAAACATATTTATAGCATAAAGCAGTATGGCAAGCAACATTAGAAGCCATGTAAGCTGAACCATTATCATTTTTCTCATAAATAAATTTATTATTCAAGGAATTATAAAAGAGTAGGATAGTTTGTTTATATGTTAAATATTATACATAAAAGCGCCAATATAGGGGCAAACCATGTACATTCCAAAAGCTCGAATTATTCCGTAAGGCTATACATAAATGTCCAACCTAAACAAAAGACAAAACAGCAAAAGGATTGTTAGAATTGTGGAAACATCCAACCTACAACAAATTGGAGAAACAATGTGGGACAAGCCTATAACACTCCGCCACGCACGTGGAGATGATAGAAAGATGAACGAAACTACTGAAACAGTACCAAGGCCATGACAGCATCCATTTTAACACCAGAATCTTGCATCCCATGATGATGATACATATTCAAAGCTTCCTTAATGTAACCATGAAGTGCAAATCGTGCAGCGATAGAATTCCATTCCATCCAACCATAGTTTTCTCAACCATCTCAGCAAAAACACATTGAGCATCCTCAACGTCACCACATTTCCTATACATGCCAATTGAAGCACAAGAAGAATATATGCCCACCTACACCCATCTTCAAAGCACATGATGCTCAAATCCTCGCAGTAAATGTGCTCGAAATTCCTAAAGGGCATCACCGAGAAAGATCTCCCACTAAGGAGGGCAGCCATAACTCCAACAGGTCAGCAAATCTCCCACTTGAGAGGGCTTCACTCAAGCAACACCAAAGACTAAGAAAACTAAAATTTAGCACTTCCCCTACCTGTTTGCACATGCAACCCTTATCAATGATCAATTTTTGCCTCTCCCTAAGATTGTTATTTGCCAAAATAGCCTCGAGACTGAAAAAAGAAACCTTAGGAGGAACCTTACTTCTCCACATCACCAAGAGAAAAAAGGCCAGGCCCCCTCTTCCACTAAAGCGTTGATAGAATGAAGTATGAACAGAAGAAGAATTCCCCTTCTTCGATACCAGCAAAACTACCGCATTATTTCCTTGAACCCGGACTCATATAAATAGCTATAAAAGAATCCATAGCTTGAATCTCCCAATCATTGTAAGGTCTAATGAACAAGGGATTCCACTACACTACACTATTAGAACTTATTACTCACGTACTCAAGCAATCTCATATGATACCAAGGTAAACAAGTCAAGGAACACCGCCCTTAGAGGTCTATGATCACACCATTAATCAAGCCAAAACCACATTCTACTCCCATTACCCATCTTAAACTAGATCCTTCTAGCAAACCATCCCATATTTTCATATCATTATACCTTTTCACAAACCTAACCCATTAGGCCCCCACAATTCTACCTGTGCTCCAATTAACCCAAACCTCCCCAATTTACAAGCAAACACAATGTATCTAAACTCGCGTGGTATTCCCCCGTTGACAAGCAAACACAATTTATCTAAATTCATGTGGTACTCCCTTTGACCCCTACAAAACATCTCTTTGTGACATCACCATCTTATTTGCCTCCAAAGAAGGAATAGACAAGATAGACACCACTATGCCGACAAGTTAGAAAGAGTGCTTTTAGTCGAGGTTGATTTTCCCTTATGAAAAGATATTGTATCTTCCAAATAGCAAGCTTCCTCTTAAATCCATCTACCACTTTATCCCACACTGCCTTAATTTAAACAAGGATCGAAACGTAAACCAAATAAGAAAGAGGAAAACAAATCACCCACTCCATTTTCTTTCTCAATAGAAAATTCGCCCTCTATCAAGAACTTACAGCACAGTAAGGAAGTTCAAGGTCAGTACAAAATGCAAGAAAGTACTAAATGTAGTTGTAGCTTATAAAAATAGCCATAAACCAGTGAAGCACAACAATACACGATCAATCTTTGCCCCATGAATAGAATTCAATCAATACTGGGTGAAAGAGGAAATCAGAATCATGCAATTGTAAATTGCCCATCCTAAATACTTGAAAATGTATATTGATCTAGTTAGATTACCAATTCTCTAAAAAAAAATTGTTGTCGTTAGAAATCAACTAAACAATACTTAACAAGCTATACCCCCCCCTTTTCAAGTGTGACTTCATCTTACACATGGCAAGAGAAACAAGCACCGCAGCCCTATAATGCAAATGTCGTTGGTATGTGTTGCTTTAAGTGCGGAGAGTCGCTATCATCTTGATATTTTTGCTTGTGGACTGAAATTTGTTCTTTCTAGGATTTGATTGATGATTTTGGTGGATTTCCCATTTTCCAAATTAGGCGAATTGGCTTGGCACACCATGGCTGTGGTAAACGTGATGGTGGTGCAAAATGGTTGTGAATTTCCTATTTTCCAGCTTTTGGTGATGATGGGATATGCACTTTTTGGGTTGTTTTTTGGCTGTCTTTAGAGGTTGACCAATACAAACTGGATTTTAGTAGTACCCTACCATCCTCAAGCCGGCAAGAAAACTAAAGTGGTTAACCGTTCCTTGCGTAATCTGTTGAAGAGTTTAGTTCAAGACCACATCAAGATGTGGGAATTTGACTTCAGTGGTCCAAACAGACGTGCAAACTGAAGTGGTCAATTGTTCCTTGGGTAATCTGTTGATGAGCTTAGTTCAAGACCACATCAATTTGTGGGAACTGAAGTTATACCAACCAGAATTTGCCTTCAATCACTTTGTTAATCAAATGGGTTGCTGTCATTTACATAATTGTGTATGGTATTGTTCCATGGTCCATGGTTCATCTTGCACCTATTTCGATTTGAAGAGAGCGAATGGCAAAGTGAAAGATTTCATTGATCAGTTGTGGTTAGAGCATGAGGCCACACAAGATAAGTTGAAAGAAAACACTTCCAAATACAAAGATCAAGTTGGTTAGAAGATGCATTTTTTTGGAATTCAACATGGGTGATTTTGTCTATGCTGTGTCCTCACTAAGGATAGATCCTTGGTTGAGGAACATAACAAGCTTGCTTCCAGAAAATTGGTCCTATAGAGATTATTTAGAAGATTAACCCAAATGCTTACATCCTAAATTTTCCAATTCACGTCCTTACCTTAGATGTATGTATTGTTACATGATTGGCTTCATTCCGAGGTGATAGTTCTTTTGATGAGGACTCAAATTTGAGGGCATATTCTTTTTAAGCTGGGAAAAATGATGCAAAACTCATGGGATCTTCATTCATAGAGAGGCCTATGAACATCAAAAGACAAATAGGTGATAGTAAAGACAAGACGCAACATTGGCAGATCAACCTTGGAAGGCATATGTTCAATTGAAAATGGTCTAACATGCAAGGCTCACCACTTCGCTGTGACATGAGGAGGTTTCCAGATTAATTCCATTGTTTAAGCCTTGGAACCCAAGTTTTTGTTGTTTTAGGAAATGTTAGTTTTGGTAATAACTCTCTAGGAAAATCCTTTTCCAGCGTCACTTGTTTCAACACGTTTGTATATGTTATTGTCTGTAGTAGTCAAATTTGACCTCGTCTCAAATTTGCATTTTTAGTAATTTTATTCCAATTAGGAATTTGGCAGGATTCGGCTTCCTAAGTGGGCTGATTTTTTTGACTTAGGGTTCTATCATTATAAATAAGTTGTCAACCCTTAGGACTAAGCAGTTGATTTTAAAATTAATAATATTCAGCGAAGAGTACTCTTAGCAACTCGTTTGTTCCTAGAGAGAGAATCTCTTAAACAACTTGCAGATTTTGTTTGTTAGTTGTGCTCTTTCCATATTTTTATCATTAAATTTTAATTTAAAGGGACGATAATGCACATTTAGGGCTATGTTAGAGAGACTCTGAGATATTTCACCAAAGTGTAGAATATTAAAATTTATGTTTAAGTATGCGCATGCACACAAAATTTAAGATGCATATTTAGGAGTGCCTGTGAGGTTTAGTGTCCAACATGTATGCAACATCAACATAGCAACTTTATGTGTCCTCGCTTATTAGTTCAAAATGTCACTATGTCTGTACAAATTAAGTTTCTCTTGAACTTAAGGCCTTTTCACTCCCACAAGGCTTTTTACGTTACGTGTATATTTAGTTAAAAATTATCGCAAAACACATGAATTTATCTTTACAAATGATAAATTCCATATAAAGTGAACAAAAGAAAGTAAAGACCCAACGAACTTCCCCGAAATCTATAAGACCAAAAGGTGTTTGAACTTATTCTGACGAAAGTAAGATTTTTCTTCTTATTTCTTTTCTTTTTTCTATTATTACAATTCGCAGAGTTATTAAAAGAGGAATCAACAGCATATACCAACCTATTCAATTTACAAAAGACAAAGCCAAACTAGGTATGCTACTCAGCTACCAAAGCACTCTACCAAGTTCATAAGTTGATCAAGGTTAACCATCCCAAATAGCAACTACATAAAATGAATCTATGTTTCAAGTTTCAACATATACAATGACTCCTCTATCTCATGTCTAAAGTTCTTCAATTACATCTTCCCAGAAAACGATGAAAATCCCAAAGGAGCCAAAGCCAACCTTTCTTTCTCTCTCTTGTACTCACACCTACCTTTGCCACCTCCCAAAAAAAAAAAGAAAAAAGAAAAAAGCCATGCAAGAGGTTTGAAGCACTGCTTGGAACATTAAGACTGCGCCAAAAATGCTCAAAATCATCACCAAAACCTCCCCAACCAACACCGTGTCAGACTCCCCATTTCTTTTAAATATTCAACACCAATTCTTTTTTCTCTTTATAAGCATATATACAACGCCAATTGAACAACAATAAAAAAAACCTCCTAATCAAATTATGGATGTCAAGAATTTCCCCTTGCACAACGACCCAAACATACAATCCTAACTTTCTATTGGAAATAATATATATTAGAAAATTAAGATTTCTTTGATATCTTTGATTTTATTTCTTTTCTATATTTTAGATTCTTCATTCCTTTGTAAATCTACTTCATTAACATAAATATATGGCTATCTCTCTTTGTAGGTAAGCCAAAATTACTAAATCCTTTTATTTTTTTATTCTTTTTCGTATCAGAGCCAAAATCTAAAGAAAAAAATAGTAGCAGCCCAAAACCCCAATCCCGCCGTAGCCACCAAAAAAACCCTAGCTCCAGTCGCCATCATCCCCTTCGATGTTGCCATCGTCGCCCTTCGACGTCGCCATTGTCGCTGTTGTCGTCCCTCTCAACGACCTTCAAAACCCTAGCTCCAGTTCCATCACTATCCCTTGCCATCGCCATCAAAACTCTCATCGTCGTTATTCTTCAAAACCCTCACTGTCATCCTCGACGACCACACCCTATCCCCACGCTTGCGCCCCTCTGGTTCGCCATCGCAGCCATACACCTTGGGAGGACCATACCTCGTCACCATCGCCTTTGACGCTGGCGCCTCTATAGATCGCCATCGCTGTTAGCTTTCTAACTGGTTCGCACATAACTCTGTGTGTGACATCACTGGTTTGCCAACTTGGTTCTCTTTTTTGGCTCTCCGGTTAGATCTAGTGTCATCTCGCACACCATCTTCGATCTGTGATTTGCTAATGTGGTAAACCCACATTTTGTTGTCTCTTTATCTATTTGGGGCTACCATTTTTTCCTGTAATATTGTTCTTGGTTTTGTCGCTTCTCCAGCCATCTATTCCTTTGGTTTCTTTGCATCTGTTTATTGGCCGATATGACCGACTCCAATGATAAGGTTGCCTCTAGGACATCCCTATCGGATTTTTTTCTTTTTCGGCATGCATCGACTCATCGTACTACTAGTGTATTGTGGAATAAAAAAACTTTTGCTGCGTGGAACCGATCTCTTCGTCTCTTTCTTGAGGGAAAAGAAAAACTAGTTAGCTTTCAAAGACTAAGAAACAACCCTTGAAGACCAATCCTAACAGTGTTCAGTGGAGTATTGATAATTGCACCATCTTGAGTTGGGTCTTGAATTCTATGGGAAGAGTTGGCTCAATATGAGCCCTTGAGTGATTTCCCAGCTGAGGCAACTTCTCCCATGGTTAAATGGCTTGCTCAATAACATACATACCAGTTCATGATGGATTTGAAACCTGATTTTGAGTCTCTCCGCATTCAAATTTTGAACACCTCACTTATGCTTTCTTTATACGAGGCCTTTGCTACTATTGATGATGAGGAGTGTAGACGTTGATTACTCCAATCCTCTCCTCCCCCTACCTCTGCATCTCTAGTTATGCTTGATCAGATGGCCCTTGCTATTATTTCTAGACGGATCTCGTGCCTCAATTGGAAAATTTGTTTGTTATCACTGTGGCAAAGTGGGACACACTAAGCCTCGTTTCAAACTTCACCTTAAATTAAAGCAACACATTGCTCAGAACCATGTCTCTGGTTCTAAGTCCTCTCGCACTACTGCCATTGCTAAGAATGTTGCCAGTCTTGATCTTCATATCCTGCCTGATTTTAGTCGACTCCAAATTCGAAATTGATCTGCTTTAGAAGCAACTTTCTCCCTCACTACTCGGGCTAAGGTCATCTTCTCCACTCCCACCGCTACTTTGGCCTCAGGTATTGTGAGACCTGATTTCGTTTCTTTTTCGTTGCATATATATTCGTCATGTTCGTTATGCTTCTTCGTTGTAAAACAGCATGTTATATGTGTTTTTGTTGTTATATGTATGATAAGTTATTTGCCCTTAAACGTTTTCAGTTGGTTTTGAAGTTTTCTGGACACTGGAGAATTGTTCATGTGTTGGCAGAAGCCATTCAATCGACTAAAGGGGTGAGTTCAGTCGACTGACTTGAGGCGGTGGGGTGTTTTTGGCCTTTCCAGTAGCTGTTCAGTCGACTGACATGGTGGGTTCAGTCGACTGAATTCCTGTACGAGGCTGAGACTATAAATATCAACCTTATGTTAGATATTTTCAAAACCTTTTCTTCTCAACTAAGTTTCATTTTCTCCACCTTCTCTCTAGACTTTTGGATGGCCCAGGCTTAGTTTTTGACGATCTATTAGTGGATCATTGCTATCCACGCCATAGGCTTCGCATCCATCCCGATAGATTCTCGTTTCGACGAAATTCGATTTTCGAGACGTCGAGTTTTCGTCTCACCGAGGTAGGATCCTAGACTATGTTGTTGTTAAAGGGTGTTACGTGTAGTTATACGCTTTTTTACTGGTTGAAAATGCTTTAAATGTCGTATTTTATGTTTAAAATATGTTTGTTCGGATAAAAAGCATGTGTTGTGCTTTTTCTTGGTTTATTACATGATATGGACTTGTGGATGTTCGTAGTTTTCAAAAAGATGATTTTGAAAACGGAAGATTTATGAAAATCTTGAAAACTGTGTTTTGGAGGTTTGGAGCTAACTCTCGAGGTTGAGTCTCAGATTTGAAACGTTTGGACAGAAATGGTGGAAACATTTTTGAAAATGTTTTTGATTGATCTCCATATTTGATAGATGATGTAGCGGTTGACCATTGGATCTTTATACATGTTTAATGTATAATTGTGAAAATGGTTTCGTAGTCGAGCTTCGGGTTGCTTTAAAATGATTCTATAGATGTGCCAGGATAGCGGGTGTATTAGGCACGAGTTGGTCCTCAGTGGAAGTCCGAAAACGTGTGCAGAGTAGGTGCTTTGTGCCTTTGGGTTAATCCCCATAAACAAAATGATGGGTGCTTTGTCCACTCAAGCTTCGGGCCCGTAAATTAAGTGGTTTCAGTTGTTGTGACTCTGTATAGAACTTGTCATTATCTAACAGGTCTTAAATGATTCAGGGATAGGTAATGGACAGGAGTCTATAGTTGTTACCTCTGTCCCTGATGTGACGAAATCGGTACATTGGAATTATTTGATCTCGGCTATGTGATCTGAGTGGAAAAATAATATTTTATTACTGTTTTTCTTTAACTGTTAAACGTTGTTTGCATTATTTGTAATGTAAGGTTTCAAGGATGGAAAAACCTTTGACTCCTGTGGTTGAGTCAACTTATGCTATGTGATTGCATATCCTGCTTTACTGCATTATAGTCTATTTCTATTGAGTTTCGACTCGTGTAGTGGGATTTGTTAAAACCTTTTCAGGTGTTGATGATCACGAGGAGATGATCTAGTGGTACCCGTGATGGCAGAAAACTTGTATATTTTTCCCTTTTCGTTATGAAAACATGTATTCCTACATGTGTTGCCTGTTTCTGAAGGCGTGTTTTGTAAGCCTTAAGTCTATTAAGTATGCATGTATGGAAAGGTATGTATGTTGTTCTGAGAGATAAACCTTGGGTACCCCTTTTTAATTCCAAATGTTGTATTTTGGTTGATTGCTTTACAAGTAAAAACCTATATTTTGTTTAAAAGGTGTTTCGGTGGCTTTTCACGTGACCCTAGATTTTGGGGCGTGATAGATATTCCCAGTGCTTTATATGTTTGGTCTGACAAACATACTTAGATTCTGGATTCAGGAGCCAATGATTATATGACTAGTGAGTTGTGTTTATTTTCTACTCCTGTTATTTCTGCGAATCATACTTTTTGCTTTGCTGATGGCTCCACCTCGAGTATTCATCTTAAGGGTGATGTGTCCTTATATCCGGACATTACCCTCGACTCTATTCTTCATGCTCTTAATTTTGCCTTTAATCTCATCTCTGGTAGTTGTCTTGGTAAAAATCTTAATTGTGCTGTCATTTTCTTACCAACACATTATTTGCTTCAGGACTTGAGTTCGAAAAAGATTTTTGGCAAGGGATGTAGGCGTGATGGGATGTACCACTTTGGGGAGCTATCTCTCTCAGTCTTCAGGCTTCAGTCTTGCCAGAGTCTTCATCCTCCATTTTCTCTCTTCAAACTTTAAATGCATGCCCGTTTAGGATATGCAAATTTTTAGTATTTGAGTTTGTTATTTACGTGCTTTCAAAAAGCATGTACTGAACATAAATTTCACTGTGTGGTGTGTAAACTTTCTAAACATACTCGCACTAATTATATTCCTCCATGCATCGTATGTCTAGTATTTTTTATCTTCTTTATTCGGATGTATGGGGACCATGCCCGGTTGCTACTTTATCTGGACATAGTTATTGTGAGACCCGATTCCTTTTCTTTTTCTATACATATATTCGATGTCGGTTGCTACTTTATCTGGACATAGTTATTGTGAGACCCGATTCCTTTTCTTTTTCTATACATATATTCGATGTGTTGGGTGTTGTTTCATCGTTTTAGAACAGCATGTGTTATATGTGTTTTACGCGTGTTTAGGCTTCAAAAAGGCTAGTTTGGTTGATTGTTTTTGGACTGTGAAGCGTTTTTCCGTTGGTTAGGATTTGCTTTTCTCTGCGGTTCGGTCGACTGAAGTGCTTGGTTCAATCAACTGAATGGACAGTGGGGTGATTCAGTCGACTGAAGTGGGAGATTCAGTCGACTGAACTGGGTCGATGGAGTTTTTGAGATTCCAGCAGCCTTCTTCAGTCGACTGAAGTGGGAGGTTCAGTCAACTGAACTCCTGTGTTGGGCATAGCCTATAAATATTAACCATTTGGAAGATATTTTAAAACCCTTGTTTCTTCTTGGGTAAGTTTCCTTTTTAAACATAAAACCTCCACCTTCTCTCTAGCTTTCCAGAGAACCCGGGCTTGGTTTTTGGCGATCGTATAGCGGATCCTTACTATCCTCGCCGAGGGCTCCGTGTTCATCCGGACGGAATCTCTTTTTGTCGAAATTTGTTTTTCGAAGCGTCGAATTTTTAATTCAACGAGGTAGGATACTAGACTCTCATGTCTTAAAGAGGTGCTACGTGGAATATTATGCGTTTTTACCATTTTAAAATGCATGAAAAGTTATTTTAGGTGCTTAATCTCTGTTTGGTTGGACGAAATGGTTTTTAAAGTGTTTTTATGGTTTATTCCATGTCGTTGGACATGTAGATGTCCGTGGTTTTCAAAAAGATGGTTTAAAAACGAAGAGATTTATGTAAAGTCATGAAAACTGTGTTTGGAGGTTTGGAGCTAACCCTTAGAGTTGAGCTTGAATTTTAAATGTTTGGTTGAGATGTGAGTTTATTTCTATGATTATGTGAATGATACGATGATATATATGTGGATATTTAGTACATGGCTATGTGCGTACTTATATCTGTTGAATCATTTAGGGAAAGTGATTGTCCCGCGGTGAAAGACCGCGAAGAATTACACATTAGGGCAAGTGATTGTCCCGCGGGGAAAGGCCGCGAAGAACTTGATGATTGGGTTAATATTATCCTACGGTGAAAGACCGTAAAAGAGTACGACATGTATATGAAGTTACTGTGTATACTTACTATATTGTCGGACAGTGTTAGATGTTGGGAGACGAGGAGAAAACTTATGATTTTTGAGAAGTAAAACCGTTCTTTTTTTTAGGCTCGTGTGAGTCGGAATATTCATATTATTCGTGTTAGTATGTTTTGCTTTTAAACTCATGTTAGTCTGTTTCCTATTGGGCTTCGGCTCACAGTGTGAGATTTGTGAAAAATCTTTTTCAGGTGACGATGATCACGGGTATTGATCTAGTGGAGCTCCAGAGGCGGAAGACTTTTGTTTAAAGTTTTCTTTTATTTTGTTATGGGATCATGTATTGTTACATGTATTGCCTATTCTTAGAAGCGCGTTTTGTAAGCCTTGAGGCGATATTTTTTTATGCATGTATGAAATGTATGTTTATTTTGAGAAGAACCCTGAGTTTTGGAGTGTGACAACTTAGTATCAGAGATCTAGATTCGAATACCTAAGAGCCGTGGGAAGAGGGTGAATCACTTTGTGAGGATGATTACGTATGCTTAATTGCATGCGTTTAAGTTTTTTTATAACATGAGTATGATAGCTTGTTGAGCATGAGAATGTCGTGTATACGTGAGTATGGAGGTTGGATCTTATGATTGAGAGCCTTCGAGCGTTTGGATTAATGAACATGGAAGCCAAGTTAGAAATACGTTTGGCGGACGTATTTTCTAATAAGAAATCTAAGTAGGTTATCTAAATTGACGCGCCACTCTTGTCGGGTCTCCTCAGTATGTGAAATGTGTTTACATAATCTTGAATGGCTATGTGTTAGCATGATTATGTGTCTTATGTTTTATGTTAGTAATAACATGATGAATGAAAGCTTATGTTGTCATGTTGCTTTCGTGTAGAAGTTATGTCTGCTCAGGGAGGGCGAGGCTGTGGTCGAGGTCGTGGTCGAGGCCGTGGCCGTGATTTAGGCCGAGGGGATGTGCTAATCCCTAATACTGGGGATGCTAATGCTCCCCAAGGACCGGTAGATGGGGTAAACTTGCTGCGTGAGATGGTAGGCTCCATCTGTCAGCTAGCCGAGGCCGCTAGGGGAAGAGAGAGAATACCTAAGCCGAGGGAGACCGTCGCGATGCGGGAATTCCGACATCTCGACCCTCCTACCTTTTCTGGAAATCACAATCCCTAGGTGGCCACAGAATGAATGGAGCTTGTGACCAGAATTCTGAATACCCTACAAATAGAGAAGGATGACCTGAGGATTGCATTCGCCGCATTTCAGCTGAGAGGGGATGCTCATGAATGGTGAAAGTTTGCTAGAACGGTTGTGGGAGGCACATGGGATTCGTTTACAAAGGTATTTCTGGAGAAGTATTTTCCCACGTCCTCGAGAGATCTTTATCGTGAGGAGTTCTTTTCCCTCACCCAGGGGGCGCTGAGTGTGGTACAGTATGAGGCAAGGTTCACTAGCTTCTCCTGTTTTGCTCAGGATTGCATATCTACTGACGATTTACGCTCGAAGAGGTTTGAAATGGGTCTAAGGCCCGCGATTAGGGAACGGGTGGCAAGATTGAGATTATGTGTTTTTACAGATCTGGTGGAGTCTGTAGTTGTCATAGAGAATACGCTAGATGAGACTCGTAGACATAGGGAGGTCAAAGCATCGCAGAATGGAGTGGATACTTAGTCAGGTGGGCGCTCCAACAAAAGGCAGACGTTCTTTAGCCCTGGCCCGCATCTCTCGGGGTCACAGCAGCAGTTTTCTATACCAGTACTGTTAGAATTATTGCAGAGAGTGGGAGAGAAAAGGAGGAAGAGAGAGAATCAGAATCACAATGAATAAGAGCGCAACAACTTAGGGTTTACACCCTGTCACTTGTTATTTATAATAGAACCAAGAAATACGAAAAGTACAATAATACCCTCAACTTAACACTCCCCCTCAAGTTGATACATAGATATTTTTCATACCCAACTTGCATACAATGTGTTGAAACATTTTACTGCTAAGCCCTTTAGTAAAAATATCCGCTAATTAATCGGCAGATTTCACAAAGAGCATACTTATTGATCCCTGACACAATTTCTCCTTGATAAAGTGTCGATCAATCTCTATATGCTTCGTTCTGTCATGCTGGACAGGGTTATGGGCAATAATAATGGCAGCCTTATTGTCACAGTACAACTTCATAGGTTTGTCGTACTCAATACCCAAATCCTTTAATAGGACTTTGAATCAAATGAGTTCGCAGATGCCATATGACATAGCCCTATACTGAGCTTCTGCACTTGATCGAGCTACCACTGTTTGCTTTTTACTGCACCAAGTAACCAGATTACCCCCTATAAATGTACAATACCCAGATGTAGATCGTTTGTCATCAACTGAACCAGCCCAATCTGCATCTGTGTAAGCTTCTAATGTCAAATGGTCGTGACGAGAGAATAAGAGCCCTTTGCCAGAGGCAAACTTAAGATACCGCAAGATACGATAAGCAGCGTCAAGATGTACATTACGAGGATCATGCATGAACTAACTGACAACCCCCATAGCATATGCAATGTCAGGTCTGGTGTGAGAAAAGTATATTAATCGTCCCACAAGTCGCTGAAATTGGCCATTGTCGACAGGTTCTCCATCACCACTATGGAGTCGATGATTAGCCTCGATAGGTGAATCTGCAGGTCGACATCCCATCATACCAGCTTCATTTAGAAGGTCAAGAATATACTTTCTTAGGGAAATAAAAATTCCATTATCCGATCTAGCCACTTCAATTCCAAGAAAATATCGTAGTGTCCCCAGATCTTTCATCTCAAATTCTTTTGCTAGATTTGCCTTAAGACGTGATGTCTCCTCAGAATCATTACCTGTCACAACTATATTATCAACATAGACAATAAGAATAGTGATCTTATTATTGTCTTGCTTGATAAACATAGTATGGTCTGCTTGACTTTGTCCATACCCAAATCTTAGCATGGCTTTGAAGGAACGATCAAACCATGCTCGAGGAGACTGTTTTAGTCCATATAGGGCCTTCTTCAATTTGCACACCTTCCCTTCAGTT
>JAUMHN010408618.1:0-14744 GCA_032360265.1 Heliamphora ciliata
TTCTTGGCGTCCGATTCTATCTCTTTATCCCTCATCTTTTAATATTTGCATTGCTTCAATATTTACTTAATTTGCTTAATATGATTGCAATATTAAAAGGGTTTCTAAAAAGATTTTTAGAATGTTATTTATTTCTTGAAGACCTAATTCACCCCCTATTGGGTTGTCTTGTTCTAACACTATCAAAGAATGAAAAATCTTGATCACAACAATGAACGTTTAGAACCTGATGAAGAATTAACCACCAAGTCATAATGGATCACATGACTAGGTAATTACCACAACCATACCTTTTATCATGTTTGTTTTATCCTAAAATGACCAACCGCCTGAGAAAATGATCCGATTATTAGAAGACATTCAAACCCAATGTTCTAACACGTCAAGAACATACGGTAGAAGCCAAGAGGAACGGAGCAACCTTTGGAAAGACTAGAGAGAAAATGGAAGCACATGATTACAGACTCCATCATTAGAATTACCAAGATCACCTCAAAGACCGGTAACTCTTTAGTTAAACAATTCAAAGAATTGGGTGCCAAGGAGTTCGTGGAAATAGTGAGTCCCATTGACGCTGAAGACTATTTGAAGGGCGGAGTGCGCATTTTAGATAGACCAAGTTATTCACATGGTAGGTTCTTAAGGTGTCGATTTGTATTCATTTGGCGTCTAGACTGTGTAACTCTTATGGAGTGATATTCGATTTCTGTTGTGGTATCAGTGTAAGTCGCAAGGAAGTAGGTTTCAAAAATATTTTATGATGTGACCCATTAGAGCAAGTTTGTTTAGATTGGTGAGTAGATGTTGCTGGTATAGAGAAGGAATTTTTTTTGTGGGAGCGTATGAACTCTATGTACAAGAAGTTGAAGGGTGATATAATTCTATTATTTTTGGTGGATTTGCGTAGCAACTTAATGTGAGTACGTAGGAGGAATAAGTGTTTGGATGAGAAGAGTGGAAGCGTACCTAATACTATGCGAATTCATGGGTGTGATTTTTGTAAATGGCCTTAAGAGTATTGAGTGCCTTGGTAGAATGTGGGTAAGATAAAATAATTAAAGTGCGAAAGTGGTTCTTAGCTCGATTGTGTGGTAGAAAATGTGTGAAGGGATTGAGTGATGATGATAAGAGACTTTATAATCAGGAGTAAAAACTGTCCAGTTAAAGAATTGTAGGGTGGATGATATGTACATGAAGGAAATATGTGACGAGGTTGTGATTGGATTCATATGGGTAAGCATATACCTGGAAAGCGTTTAGTCTGCGTGGTATGTTTAGCCCTAGTGACTCAATAGGTTCAAGTGGCGATGTTAGTTTTGATGGTCGTAAGGCTAGAGTAGTCCAGCACAAAGTGGCGATGTGATTTCGAGTTAATAGTCATTAGTCGATCGGAAAGTAGTCTTCGATGTATGTTTGAATATGGAAATGAGCTGGTTTTCGGTAGAGTGATAGTCTTTCCAGAAAGAAGTGAAGAATGTTTGAGTCAGTTTCGGTGTTGGGCTAGTTTAGAGACATATAATCGCTTGTGGAAGTCTTACTCGATGTAAGTGATGTTTTGGAGCCAGCGTATTCTCAATGATAGACTAGGGTCATGATACCACAAATTGAAAGTGCGAGAGTCAGATATACCTAAGACTACCTTTAGGACTCGATACGAGCATTATGAATTTGTGGTGATGCCTTTCGGCTTGACGTATGTACTTGCTGTTTTTATGGACCTGATGGATCGAGTGTTCAAAAGCTTTCTAGACCAATTTGTAATTGTGTTAATAAGCGGCATTCGGTCATATTCTCGGAGTGAAGGGGAACACAAAGAACATTTGAAGATTTTTTTTTTTGTAGATCCTGAGAAAGCACAAGTTGTATGTAAACCTTGGTAAGTGTGAGTTTTAGTTAAATCGGGTGATGTTTTTAGGTTATGTTATATTTGGAGAAAAAATTCAAATAGACCCAACAGAGGTAGAAGCAACAGTTAATGGGAAGAGGCTAACTAACACGACAGAGATACGAACTTTTTGGGGCTAGCTGGTTATGTGATATGAGCCTTGAAGTTTTGGTAGTAATCAGTTTAAGATGTTAGTAGGACAAAACAGCTATTCTCAAAGTGCTGAATATATGGGTCCGGCCTTATCCACACCCTCAATAGAGAACAACTCAAGTAAATAAGGACACAATTTTGGAGAACGAGAAGACACAATGTTAGTAAATCATCCTCAACCTTCCTTACGAGGAAGTATGGGGCGAGATTTCAGGGACGAAATTTGTTTAAGGGAAGTGGTTTGTAACGACCATGCTCGGACCCTAGTATTAGTGACGGATAGTCCACAAGGCTATAGAGCATGGACGAGATTTAAAACCCTAACATGAATCGAGAACCTTAAGTTCGGCCCAAAAATCCCAAAAAGGTCAAAAACACAGGCAACAAAACCTTAGCACTTGGAGTGTCTCCCAACATTCTAAATGAAGTAAATATCAAGAAATAATAAGTTAAAAATTAAAAATCTTCCTAAATAGGGTAAAATAACCATTTTGCCCCTAGTCTAGCAAAAAGTTTTAAAAATTTAAATTTTGACACATGGATACCCTAAATCAAGGATTTAAGTACCATTAAGTAGAAAAAGATAAAATAACATCAAAAATGACAAAATTACCCATTAGTGGCTGACCACTTTCGAAAGAGTGCCAAAAAGTGATTTTTTGCTTTTTTTTTAGCTTAAAATGATGAGAAATATATTAAATTAAGCATTATGATGATCCAATACTTGTTAAACAAGTAATATACATAATAATATAGTGTTATAGGTCAACAAAAGAAAACAAATCATTATTGAAGTTCATACACAATAAAATAAGTCAAAAAGTCATATATTGCCAAAATAGATTAATTTGACTTAAAAGACTATATCTATTTAATCAATTTTTATAAAAACTATGATAATACATGAAAATACTATATTTCTCATAAATATACTAAAATAATAGGTCTCGGTAGGAAAAGACACCAAAAAGATATATCAAATTAACTTTTAATGTATTTTGTTGCACGAAAGGGCACGCAAACCAATACAAAACTGCTTGATTGATGTGGGATCAGGTTTTTGTCTGCCAAACAGCCCCCTAGCAGTATTTTCCTTCCCCTAATCTGATTTTGTTCCCTTAAAACCATCACCATATCAAATCAACTCATGTGATTTGGAAGAAGAAAGGATTTAAAATTTAATTTTTGGTTCCCTAGTCTTTCCCTTTATAAACCAAGCCAAACACCACTTTCCCCCTTCATTATTTTCATCCAAGAGAGGAGAGAGACCAGATTTGAGTGTTCTTGAGGTGTTTCACAAGTTTGAGAGAGAAAGGAAGGAGAAGAAAAGAAGAAAGGAAGAAAGGAAGGAGAAATCAACGAAATGAGTTTTTCTAAAGCTAAGTCCTTCCATGCCACCATCCCTTGAGCTCCCAAACAAGTAAGTAAAACTTCTAAACCTTATATCTAATATTCCTCAAAAGATCCCTCAACTAATCTCTTTAAACACCTTAAAAATCAAGAATCGAAAACAAACTGAAAAGGCGTCGTAATTGAGAAATAGGGGCTGTTGTGTTGTTGAATGATATGAGATGTGTTTGTGTGTTGTTATCTTTGAGTTTGATAATCTCTAAGTGTGCTGAAGCTTTGATATTAAAGTCTAAAACACAAGCTTGTGCAGAAATGAAACAAAAACTTGACATGATTAAGTAGAAGACTTGAACCCTAAGAGGCTTAAGTTTTGAGAACTTTGATATCTTTGCCCTGAGATTTGAAATGCCATAACTCAATGTAAAAAATTGATCTAAGCATGTTCTTTACGTCCAGATTTATATGTTTGTGTTATCGTTCATCCAAAGTTGGTTTCAACTCATTTGGATTTGTAGAACTCAAGATATTACAATTTTACCAACGTGTGTCATTTTCTGAACAGTCAACACTAGCTACTTGGAAACCCTATTTTAAAATGAGACCCGAACTTCGGTCAAAACATAAAAGTTTTAGATAACAAATATATATATCTACCCACCAAAAATAAGAACAAAATATTGAGTCTTGATCGGTCAAAACCTCTTTGAAAGTCTCTATTGAGTTTCATCCCCCAAGGAACATTCTGTTACATATTTTTATATTGGTCAAAACCCCTAATGTTAGTGACCTATTACAAAGGTGGTCTACATGAGTATTGTAGCTAACATATTGAAGTACTTGTCACCCAAAAATCAGACCTTAAAGCCTTGGGATGATACCCCAAAACCATTTCAAACCCTCTATCCAAAACCGACTCTGCTAAGTTTTTGCGGCTAACAGAACCTATTTTCTAAAATGGCCAAAAAATCTAACTTGTTTCAAACAACTATCCTTATCTCTAAACATAAAACATGTAGGGGACATGTTGAACTAGGACATACTAAAAATTGGGTTTATTTGGACTTGATGTGATACCCCAAAACTGAGACCAACAAAAGCATATTTTTGGTAAAATCTTAAGAAAAGTGCTGAACCTTTTTTCCTTAGGATGTTTTGTTCACCCCTTTGCCTTAGGTTTTGGTCTTGGTGTTAAACATGAGAATTGTAGAAAATATTTTTATCTAAATGGTGTATAAAAATCATAACTTGATTCCAAGTCTAGATACCCCAAAATCGTGTTGGCACTTTTAATTTAATACTTGATTTTTTGCCTTAAAAGTTGCTAAGCGTGATTTGAGTACCCTTTATCTTGAGACCCGAGTTTTTGTATGATGATTGATTTAAAGTAGTTGATTAGTGTTTCCGAGTGAATGTATGATGATTTAGAACTTACGCTATCATGTTGAATCATATCTTGAGAATTGTAACTTGTGCTTCATATACTTGTACCATATGCTTTACGAATTGTACAATGAACTTTGCCATGCTAGTTAAAGCCATGCTATAAATTGTTGCACTTGAGATCGATGGTACACATTATGAGCATTGTCACTTGCATCTTGGCATGTTGGAGTCCATCTGTGCAAACTATTGTTGGGATGGGCTGTATTGAGGTCGTCATTCTTGATTCAAAGTCTAGGGCGTCCCTGGTTGCTATTTTTTCGAAACTATTTTGGAATGTATTCCCCTTGAACACCCTGGGTGCGTCCCCAGTGGTACAGATTTGGTTTATACACCCTGGGTGCATCCCCTATGTTTGAAATGGTATACAGATATTGTTGGGTACCATGGGTTCGTCACTAGCATTCTGATTTCGATAGCTTGGACTTTTGGGTTAACACCGGTGAAGGCATCATGAGTCTTAAGGTGGGACAAATCGCTTGGGATGAATTCCCCTTGTACACCCTAGGTGCGTTCCCGGTGTTACAGATTTGGTATATACACCCTAGGTGCTTCCTCGGTGTTTGAAATGGTTTATTGAATATTATTGGCCTGGAGAATGGCACGGACCCCACGCCATTGCCATTGAGTAAAATAGCTGTGGCATGATGCCCGACAATGTGGTTACTATTTGCAACGAGGCGCGATGATGGCTTTGGTGATCAAATACTCGTGAAAGTCAACTCTGGTGATTCCCGGCGTGAAATCCCTGTTATAATCTGGGTGCATATTGGGTTGGGCATCTGCAATTCATACGCACGTGTTTATTGACTCATCTGCTATTCTGTCATAAATTTGTTTGTCTCCTTGACTATAAACTGTACTGGGTGTTATACGGTATGCGTCGTGGTGAATTTTGTGTCGTGAGATTAGTTAGAAGGTTAGAGTGTTTTGCTCCTGGGCCTTGGCTCATGGCATTCGTGCCACATGTAAGGAGGAGTTCTTGGAGGAAGTCATCCCAGATGGAGAAGAAGAGTATGAAGAACAAGGTGAGTTCCAAGTGCACGTGGATCCCGCAGATGCATTCTGAGGAGTTGAGACCTTTACTTTTGTTCTTATATTCAGTTTTTCCGTGCTTAGTGTAATTTTCAAAATTTCTTGGTGAAACTGTAATAATTAAGTAATTTGAATGGTTCAAAACTCTTTTATGATGCAATAACTAACGTATGTAAACATGAATAAACGGCTAGAATATTCTTTGATTTATATTTATGTATGTCCCAACGTGTCCGGAGGACGAGGCGTCACATATATTACCTGTAATGACCCGATTTGGACCCTAGTTGTAACAAACTGGTTGATAATGACCCATGTAAAGACCCAACCCAAACCGTAGTATTAGAAACGGTTATCTGACGAGATCTTAGGTCGCTTGGAGGATGAAAACTCTAACTCAACCCGAAACCCTAACTCGATTCGAAAATCCTAAAAAGGTCCAAAACTAAAACAGCAAAATATTAACACCCAGAGAACCTCCCAACATTCTAAACTAAGTAATTATCATGAAATATAAAATTAAAACTAAAATTTCTCATAATTAGGGTAAAATAACCATTTTTTCCCTAGTACAGTAAAAAGTATTAAAAACCCAAAATTTTACTAATGGACCCCCTAAATCAAGAATTTAAGTACAATTAAGTAGCAAAGGACATGATAACATCAAAAATAACAAAAATACCCCTTGGTGGCTGGCCATCTTGGGAGTTGTGCCAAAGAGTAGCTTTTTCTTTATTTTAAGCTTAAAAAGATGAGAAAAGTATCAAATCAAGCATTATGATGATCCAACACTTGTTGAACAAGTAATATACATAATAATATGATATTATAGACTAACAAAAGAAAATAAATCATTATTGAAGTTCATACACACTAAAATATGCCAAAAAGTCATATTTTATCAAACTAGCTTAATTTGACTTAAAAGACTGCATCTATTTAATCAATTACTATGAAAATTATGATAATTCATTGAAATACTAAATTTATCATAAACATAATAAAATAATAAGTTTCAGTAGGAAAAACACCAAAAGGATATATCAAATTAACTTTTAAAGCATTTTTTTACACAAAAGGATACGCAAACCAAGGTAAACCCCCTAGATTGATGTGGAGTCAGATTTTTGTCTCCCAAACTGACCGTTAGCCGAATTCCCTTCCCTAAATCTGAAGTATCTCTCTCAAAACTTGCACCAAATCACATCACCCATGTGAAATGGAAGAAAATGACTAAAATCTTACACCATTTTGTTCCCTAGCCTTTCCTATATAAACTAAGCCAAACACCATCTTTCCTCCTTCATTATTTTCGGTCAAGTGAGGTGGGAGACCAGATTTCCATTGTTCTTGAGTATTCTTCCAAGTTTGAGAGAGAAAGGAGGAAAGAAGAAGGAGAGAAAGGAGTTTATGAAAGATCAAAGAAGTGTCTCTAATGCTAAGTCCTTCCATCCTATCACCCTTTGAGCCTCTAAACAAGTAAGTAAAATATCTAAACCTTATGTCTAATATCACTCAAAATATCTCTAAACCCATCCATTTAAACACAATAAAAATTGAGAATCGAAAACAAATCGAAAAAGTGTTGTAGTTGAGAAATAGGGGCTGTTATGTTTTTGAATAATATGAGATGTGGTTGTGTGTTAATTTTTGAGTTTGATGTCTTAAAAGTATTCTGGAACCTTGGTATTCATGTCTACAACACAAGCATGCAAAGAAATTGGACAAAACCTTGACATATCATAAGTAAGAGACTTGAACATCTAATGACTTGATTTTTGAGAACTTGAATGTTTCTGCCTTGATCTTTGGAACTCCATAGCTCAACGTAGAAAATTGATCTAAGCATGTTCTTTATGTCCAGATTTAGATTTTGTGTTAGCTTTCATCTAAAGTTGGTTTCAACTCATTTGAGCAAGTAGAACTCGAGATATTGCAATTCTACAAAAGTGCATTATTTTTAGACCAGTCGATAATACTTACCTAAAATCCCTAATTTACAATGAGATTTGAGTTTTGTCCAAAACAAACAAGTTATATATAACATGTATATCTAATAACCCACCAAATATGAGCACAAAAGATTGAGATTTGATAGGTCAAAACCCCTTTGAAACTCTCTGTTGTGTTTTAGCCCTTAAAGAACACTTATGTCAAGTATTTTTGTATAGCCAAAAACTCTTATTTTTAATGACCTAATCTAAAAGTGGTCTACATAAATATTGTAGGTAACATATTGAACTAATTTTGTTTTCTAAAAATCAGACCTAGATACCTCAGGAAGGTCCCTCGAGCCAGTTTCAAACTCCCTATTAAAACCGGTTCTGGTGTGAGTTTTGAGGCTGACAGAACCTATGTTACAAAATGGCTTATATCTCAAACTTGTTTCAAATAACTACCCACACCCTTCATGAGACTTATAGGGGACATGTTTAAATAGAACATATCCAAAAGTGGGCTCATTTGGACTTGATTTGATGCCCCAAAACCAAGACCAACATAGGCATATTTTCGATAAAATTTTGAGAAAAGTGTTGAACTGTTTTTCACTTAGAATGCTTTATTCACGGATTTATCTTAGGTTTTGGCCTTAGTGTTAAAAATAAGAGTTGTAAGAAATATTTTTATCTAAATGGTATTTGAAAATGATAACTTGATTTCAGTCTAGATGTCCCAAACTTCTACCGACCTTTTAAATTTAATACTTGAACTTGGCCTTTAAAGTTGCTATGCGTATGTTCGAGTATCTTTTTTCGTGGGACCCAAGTTTGATTTGAATTAGTTAATTAGTGTTTTTAAGTGAATGTACGATGATTAGAACTCATGCCATCAAGTTTGAATTATATCTTGGGAATTAAACTTTGCCATACTAGTTAATGCCATGCTACAGATAGTTGCACTTGAGATCCATATTATATATTATGGAAATTGTTACTTGCATCCTGGTATATTAAAGTTCATCTGTGTAAATCATTGTTGAAATGGGTTATGTTGAATTGTCCTTCTTGGTTATAAGTCTGGGGCGTCCCTGATTGTCATTTTTAAAAATATTTTAGGATGTATTCCCCTTGTACACCCTGGGTGCGTCTCCAGTGTTACAAATTTGGTTTATACACCCTGGGTGCATCCCCGGTGTTTGAAATGGTTTATCATGGATATTGTTAGGCACCATAGGATCGTCGCTAGCATTTTAGTTTTGGTAGTTTGGACTTTGGAGTTGACACTGGTGCGAAGGCATCATGCTTCTTAAGATGGGAGCATTTAGGTTCAACCCAAACCCCATGCCGTTTCAAATTTTATAGTAAAATAGCTGTAGCATGTAGCCGGACAATGGATTTACTATTCACAATGAGGAGTAGTGATGGTTTAGTGTACAATTTATCCATAAAGTCTGTCCTTTGGAATTTCTTGGTGTGGAATTCCTGTTATAATCTGGGTGTATGTCGGGCTGGACATTTGCATTGCATACACGGCATCTTATACTCGCATGTTTGTTGACTTATCTGCTATCTTGTTATAAATTTGCCTATCTTCTTGACTTTAAAGTGTGCTTGAATGTTACTTGGCATGCATTGTGGTATATTTTGTGGTGAGTTTGGTTAGAAGATTTAGGACGTTTTCTTCTGGGTTTTGGCTCATAGCATCTGTACCAGAGGTGAAGAGGAGGAATTCTTTTAGGAAGTCGCCCCAGGTGAAAAAGAAGATTTTGATGAACAAGGTGAGTGACAGGAGCCAACAAACCCCTGTTGGAGGCAAAACTGTCAAAATCTTTATTTTTGCAAACGATTATCTGGAAAAAAAAATAACTGGATGAGCAAACACCAAAACGGGCTCCAGATAAAAACTTTTGATGACGAAGGATTAAAATAAAACCCGTGCATCCGAAGTTAATTTAGAAAAATAAATTTTTACTGATCGAATCTTCAACTACGATTTGAATCCAAGTTAAAGTTCCTATCAAATCTTCTATTGTATTCCCTTATGTGATTTTCGGATATAGTATAGGCTATAATCCTCCGAGAATTCGTACCGGCAGAACCTGGACAGCTTTAGTCTTAAAAGACAAGTTGTGAAACTGGTTCCGCCTACCTGCATATTTATAGGATTACAACAGAGATCTGGGGAGTAATTATGAGTAAGACTTCTAGTGGAACACATACACGTGTCAGCGATTTTTGCAATTAAGCAAACCTAATAGCAGTATCTGCAATTATGAAAAATCAGCAGTGATATCTATAATTTC
Organism: Heliamphora ciliata; assembly: GCA_032360265.1. Classification (NCBI taxonomy): domain Eukaryota; kingdom Viridiplantae; phylum Streptophyta; class Magnoliopsida; order Ericales; family Sarraceniaceae; genus Heliamphora; species Heliamphora ciliata. Next base: position 10,107 of record JAUMHN010408618.1, read on the forward strand.
TATAAAACACTGAATTACAGTTCACACCACTAAAGAATTATAATTGCACTTTGACCCATAATCTAAAGACCATATAACATTGAGTTTCTGTTATTAAATGCATACCATTTCTCCCCACGTTAAGATTTTCGATACTCGCCAATTAAATTTAATTATTGATAATTTAATTTATTAGGTATCTTGATATTTCTTAAATCCTTCTACTTAACTTATTTGACCACCGAATAATCGAATCCACCTACAGGGTTTGGCCCAGTCAAAACTTATAAGCTTCCTTAAGGGGGTATCGTCAATCCCAATCTTTCGGGACGTGAATTTCGTCAATAATTAATATTTGCCATATAAATAATACCGCTATTCAACTCACTGGGAATTTAGACCCATATAAGACCGCACCCTCTAATGAATTAAAATAACGAATATTAAATATATACAAATCAATAATTATTTTAGGATTAAAAGAATAAGTACTATTCATAATAACCTTGAGGTGTGAATTAATTTATATAGTCAGTATAAAATTAATTACCCAAAATGTCTCGTTTAATACACACAAAATGTACTAGCACAGAGAGTCGAAACAATAGATGACGTTATTATTTATTCTCCGTAACCAAGACAGACCTACTAAAACTTTGTACTACAGTCGTACCGATGATATGTCTATTTTCATATAAACTATGAACATAAAACTTATATTCTGCAAGAACTTAAAATCTGATCTTCTATGTGTAAGCCGTACTCTATATACCAGATTAAATACTATACAGAATATCGGACATTCATGCATAACATTGAAGAAATGATACACATATATTGCTCATAAAGATTATCATAAAATGAAAAATTAATTTTATTAAAATAAAATTAAATACTAAAAACATGATTTTCAGTATACCAACCCTAACAACCCCGACAATGCTAGCTGAAAAGATTGAGTGTTCACCATTTTGTTCTTTTTGTTTAGTTTCCACATGCCCAGTGTACTTTTTGTTGAATCCTTGGTGAAACTGTAATCCTTATGTACCTTTAATCAGTTCAAACTCCTTTATGATATAATATTTAAGGTATGTAAATATGAATGAATGGTTAGAATATCTCTTTATTTACATTTATATATGTCCCGACGTGCCCGGAGGACGGTGTGTCACATTACCATGGTAAGGCTGCTGAAATTCAGGAAGCAAGAGGAACAACCATTTCCATATATTTCCCAATGACTACCAATGGAGTCATAATTTAAGGGACAATCACTTGGGAGCCTTGTTGGCAGTCGGCAATAGCCCCTACGGGGAAATAATATTACTTTTCAGTCACTCCAAAAAGGCAAAGCAGCTACAGCTAAATCATAGTCTAACAGAGCAGCAAGTGAATGATTGTAGACTTAGATTTTCATATTAGTATTTGCTACTACAATTCTTGATATGGTTAACCTTTCATACTTTGCATAGACAGTTGCTACCCTGAGGTGAAGATATTCTTGTATTAAAAGATGCAACTTTTCACTAAGGGGGTATCAACACAAATTTAAAGGTTCAAACATTTGAACAGCGAGGATTGGGTTTTCAAATGGGTTGTCACTTTCAAGTTATAGTTAAGTAGAACTAGAATTGCCAAGTTAAGCACAATTCTAAATATATAAAATCATCGCCTGCATGCCCTATCCTTCACAGTGTACAAGCATCGTTATGAAACTTCAACTCTCTTGTTAGGGATGCAGCAGTCTTTTAGTTGTACAAAATCATACTTTTAAGTAACTTAAGTCAAAAGTCTCCATTAGTTGTCATGTAAATAACGCATCTCATTGAACTATCAACAGAAGAAAAGGGTGAATTTAGAGTAATCATAATGTATTCTCTAAGTGCCATTTTCAAGTGCAAATAAAGTATATCTATATAGGGCCAATGTTTTCATGCAACAAATAGCTTCCTAAGAGAAACAATTAAAAAAATATCACAAACCAGGATATCTTTGGCAGCATCAAATGTTGTATTTTAATGAAAGTATAATAGAGTTGTGAAGAAAATAGAATAAAGAATGTAAAGAAGCAAGTGGACAAAACAAATTCATGAAGCCTCCAGAATATTACAAATGCTTTCAACTTCATGAGAGCAAGACCCATGTTCCATATTGGAGAATTGAATCCTTGACGGAAGACATTTATCTCACTGTTCGTCAATCTTTGGCAGCATCAAATGTAGTAAGAGACGGAAAGGTGGCTTACGTTCCAATGCACGTTAAATTTTTAACATAATGAATGAAATAGAGGCTCTTAAACTTAATTACCAACCTACGCAAATACGTTTTTAGCAAACAGGTTTTCTTTTTATACATTTTTTCTAAGCACGCTTTATATACATACATTCTTTACATAACATTCAAACACGAAAACGTTGTTAGTACTCATTGAATTCTATATTAAACATGTAACAAACCAAAAGATATGTTTGTCAAACATATTTTATTCTTTGCCTCTCAACCAACATGGGACGAAGATCTCTACAAGTTATAATTATAATGGGAAGGACAAAACACCGGGTTGTGCATATTTTTTATTTGCTTTGTGAATATATTTTTGTCATTGGATCCTCACTTAACATAGAATTCGATGAATTTTGTTAGCCATATAAAAATTTAAGTTGACCCGACACCTGTAATTAAGTGATCGCATAATGTTATTTTATAAATAAATAAATAAAATTATAACTTAAAAATAATGTTAATAAAATATTATTCAATCACTTAAGTACAGGTATCGAATCAATTTAAATTTTTATATGAATAAGAAACTTAACAAGTTCTACGTAATACATGAATTCAATTATAAAAATATATTCAAAAGCTAAATAACAAAACAAGTACACTGGTCGGCTCGTTTATTTTCAGCACTTTATATTTATTGTCCATTGGCACATTGTTAGGTTGAAAGTGATAATGGATGCAACATATACAAAACGCTATTGTAATAACATTTTCAAAAACATATTTTATAAATAAAACGTTTTTGGTAAACAAGTTTTCATTATAATTTAAACCAAAAATGCGTTTGGTAAAAACATTTTCAATATAATTTAAATGGAAAAATTTTTATAAATAAAACATGTTTGGTAAACACATTTTCAAATATAATTTAAACGAAAAAAGTTTTATAAATAAAATATTTTTGGTAAACACATTTTCAATATAATTTAAGCGGAAAACGTTTTCAGTAATAAAACGTGTTTGGTAATAACGTTTTCAAAATAATTTAAACAAAAAATATTTTTAGTAATTACGTTTTTAGTAACAACTCTTTATAAAAATTAGATAAAACGTGTTTAGTAATCGTGTTTTTACGTATCTATGGCCCCCAATATGCACCCAACCTTGTGCCTAACAAGCCATGTTAGGCACCTAAACCAGTGGCTGGCGCTCAACACGCGCTCGACTCGGTGCCCAACAAGCCTTGTTAAGCGCCAAAACCAGTGACCAGTGAGCAACTCGCGCTGGACTCCGCACCCAACAAGCCTTGTTAGGCGCCACAACTAGTGCATGGCGCCCAACACACGCTCAACATTATGCCCAACAAGCCGTTTCAGGCTCCACTTAGTAAATATACATTTCTTCTTTGTATTACCTTTCAATTTGACTTGTTCATTTGTAAGTTACAAAATGATACAAAAGAGAGGAGTTTAAAAGTTAGTTAGGAATCTGTTAATTTGTTACGAGTGCCAAGAGCTGTTAGGAGCTGTCAGTTAGAAAGAAATAAAACAGGGGAGAACAGGGGAACTTGTATCACAATTGTAATTTTGATTTTTGAATAACAGTTTCAGTTTCTTTGAGCGGCAAAGGCTTTCTTCCTTAGTCTATTCTTAACATTTGGTATTAGAGCATTCCTTGTTTGGCCTATGAAGATCCAATTAAGATGGCAGAGGGAACTAGGTCTCTTGAGATTAAAAGGACGAAAGAATCGATCAGAGGGTTGAGAGAAAATTTTAAGAAACATGGGGTAGCAATCGATGACGTCAAACAATTGCTTGCAAGTATGAATAAAAAAAATGATCAACTAGCTTTGAAAATCTTGTACGCATAGTCTGAACATGGCAAGAACTCACAAGCACCATAGGGCGTGACACACAGTTCGTCATTTCCGATCAACTCCAAGTTCGCTAAAGTAGACTTTCCCAGGTTTAGAGAAGAAGACCCAACGGGGTGGTTATACAAATGTGAAAGATTTTTTGATTTTAACCAAGTTGAAGAAATTCACAAGGTGCAAATTGTATAGATTCATATGTAAGGAAAAGCTTTATCTTGGTTTCAGTGGTTTGAAAAAACTTGCGTTGACAGATCCAACTGGAGAGAATTTTCAGAGGCATTTATCAGTAGATTCGGCTCTAACCCATATCAAGATGTTGTAGGAGTCCTTACAAAACTGAAGCAAACAGGAGATGTGAAGAACTTCGAAGAAAGATTTGAACAATTAGCAAACAATACAACGGGATTACCTGAGACCTTCTATGTGAGCTTTTTCATAATATATATATTCACTTAAGATATACAAGGTATGTATATCTTTCTTAAAATATACATGGCAACAATATATATCTTCCTACCAAGAAATTAGGCAAGTGATATATATATCTATAAAACAACTCTCAT
>JAUMHN010408626.1:0-14744 GCA_032360265.1 Heliamphora ciliata
CAAACTCTACAAACAAACAAAGAAGGCTGTGAAATTTTTCAAAACAAAGCAGAGATCCTCAAACTCTTCTCCTTTTCACTGCTTGTTTTTCCTCTTCTCTATCTTTCTTTTCCCTATCTTGTGTCAACCATGTCTTGTATTCAGCAGAAAGATCAGTGCACTTCAACTCGTGCATCTCCTTCAATGAGTGAGATGGCCAGGCATCCCGTTACTGTGCTAAAAAAGGAGCCCGCAGTGTAGATGAGAACAGATGATCAAGAATGCTGGAAAAGGTAGTCTGGCTGCGACCGAACTGTCGCATAATCTGATGGGGGTAATAAAAGGTAGTCTGATGTAGGCTAACAAGCAGCACACCAGAATGGTCCATAGTGGTTAGAGTCATAGCAGAAATCAGCTACCAAGGGCACTACGAGGTAATGTCTGGGCCAGTCAGAGAGGAAAAATATTGTCGCCAAGATGCCTCAGTGTCACATATCTAATAGCGCGGATGGTAAAGCAAAGAAGCAGCATTGTGTCTATTAGTGGGAGGCTTCTGTATAAGGTTCACCTTCTCTATCAGCCAGATCTATAGCAAGAGTTAGAATAGTAAGAGAAAGGCTTTGCAGTATAAACAGAGAACTTGATACAAAGAAAGATGTTAAGATCACCTGGAGAAGTAAAGGGCTACCAGCAAAAGTTGTGGTTTCGCCACGTTGAACAGCATCCAAACCCAGCAGTGCCTCAGCCAAAACCAGGGGCACAAAGTCTTTTCCCATCCACATTTGGCCAGCAATGTCAACCAGGACACAACTAACCCGCCCATCAGAGGGACAAGGAGATACTGGGCAATGAGGCATAAGAAAAGTGCATAATGGCGCCGCAGCTGAATGTCTAGATCGCTGAGGTCACCAGTAGGATGAAACCTCTCAATAAGTCATGAAATATCAAGACAGTCACCCGAGATCAGACGTGAAGCCTCCATCTTAGACAGACCGCAGAGTTACATCACCTGCTGCTGAATAGAGAGAAAAGGAGTGGGAACGACTACGGAACTCCGTGGAGTCAAGTCCAAGATGGTAGCAAACTCCTCTACAGTGGGACAGGGTTCTTCAAAACCAAACCGAAAGACATCAGACTAAGGATCCCACAGTTGTGCAGCAGCCGCTAGTAAAGGTTTGTTAATCTTCACAGTCCTCAATGAGAAAAAGGGCGTTAAGGCTAAAGGGGACAAAGTTCAAATTTTCGATATGAGAGAATTCCTCAATCCATGAAGAAAGGGGGTTAGCCATCTGAGTCCGAGCAACAGCAAATGGGGCCTCCAGGGCTATATTTATAAGGTAGAAAAGCGCGAGAAACTGAAATTTCGGCAAAAAGGACAATTAATGTGGCGACCGCCACCTTGTGAGTCGACGACCGCCAACTCAAAAAGAACAGTACAGTGACATCATTCCTTCGACCAGGCGACCACCATGTTCAAACGGGCGACTGCCAAGTATACATTTTGGGAAAGTGGCGACCGCCATGTTAGATTATGGCGACCGCCATGTTTGAACATGACATGAGACGATTTGCAGTTTGTGTAATCCGTATTAGTCGTGACATCTGAATTATGACAGTTTGAGCAGCAGACAAGGGAAAGTCATGCAACATGTGAAATGACACAAAGGCCCCCAAAAAAATGCATCAAAAAGTAACAGAATGTAACAAGGCAAAAAACTGGGACCCCGGGCCCAACAAACAGCAAAATGGGGCACGCAGGCCCATGAGTGTATCAAACTGGGGCATGCAGGCCCATCAAAATAAATCAAATAGTAAATAAAGCTGGGGAAGGGGAAAGCTCTCTCTCTCAAGAATGCCTGGGGCGAACTCGGCGGGAAGAGGGGCCGACCTCCTCCGAGCTGTCGGCCTCGAAGAGTCTGTCGAAGTTGTCGCCGTCGCTACTAGAAGAGGAGACAACTCTGGACTGGCTCCGAGCAGATGAGACAGATCCTCTGGAACTAGCCCGAGAGGACTCCCGAGAACCACGGCCTCTAACCGGGGCTGAGGCCAGGACTAGAGCAGGTGGCGGCACCGCGCCGGTGGCCGGAGCTAGAAGCTCCAAAAGAAAAACAAGACTCAGAGCAGAATAAAGATAGGAAAATAAAAAAAAATTGAAAAGAACACACAAGCTACTCACGATAGCTACTGGTATGAAAGCTACACTGGCTGCCCGCATCGAGGCATCCATCTGCTGGACCAACACTCTCAAGTCGGTAACCATCAGCATCACCCGGTCTAATCATGCCTGATCGACCTGTGGAAAAGAATAGCTCAGAAAAGACTAGACAGATAAAGAAAGAACAAGTGACTGAGAGAAAGGTAGAAGACAAACCTGGCCGATGTCAGCCTTAAACTTTGATTCCGGTGGAACAGGAACCGGCAGAGAGAAGGGGAAGCCATATACCCCGGTCTGGACGTCCCATGGCAACTCTGGGCCCCTCACGCCTGCAGCCGCTCCAGCAGCCGCTCCGGCAGCAGCTCCAGCAGCAGCCGTAGCCCCTGCACCTCTTGCAGCAGGATCAGCATCGGCGGCCCTCGGTGCTCACCTCCTACCACCAGGGCCAGCCGGGCCAAGACCTAAGGGACCCATCAGGTGCGCCCAGGCCCAGACGGTGTAATCCCCCTCTGCCACTAGTAGCTCCGCAACTGGGGTCCCCACCGTCTCTAGCAGCAAGTCGAAGGGGCCCAGATGATCAGTCCGGCGCATATGAACTAGAGGGACCACCGGGATTTCGAAGTGATATAAGCCAAGCGACTAGCGAACCACTCGCTCTCCCAGATAGTACTCCCATCCAAATGGACCCTCCAGCAACATCTGCTTGGAAGTGATCTCTCGGTTACGCATCAAGTCTGCGCTAGCCCGATCCTCAACTCCCTACCAGACACCTCAGTGAACCTGCAAAGTACAATGACATACAGTAATCACAGTGCAGCATCAGTAAACGAAATGCAGTAAATAGTATAATACAGCAAGCAGTGTCTTGAATGGTAAAGATACCTGGTCAGGGGTCAGTCGTCTAAAGACACTAGAAATCGGTCAAGATCCTTCCCTCCAGCTTTCTTCCCATTCAACCTATGGGACCACCGGGCTGCACGGGGAATAACAAGAGGGTCTGCCGTAGAGTTCGCCGGGACGTGAGGCCTGAGGAACTCATAAGTCCATAACTGCAAAGAAAAATATGTCAGTAGGCAGAAATAACATATAATAGAAATGGATAAAGAACTACAGAAACTAAGTCATACCTCCCAGACCCTCCAGTATCCCCCGATGCTGAGCTCCTGGGGGAACCAGGTCAAGGTCCTCATAAAGCTGTAGAGAGTAGCTAGAGCAGCACCTCCCCAGTCATAGCTAGCAACCCGGTCAGGACGAGCCAGGCCGCCCATGTAATGCAAATGAACGATATTCTCCTTGTTCGAAAACAAAGAGGTACAGAACATATACATGAAAAGCCTCGGGCAACCCACTCCTAATGACGAGGCTCGATGCACTGAAAGTGTCTGAACCGCTCAAAGAACTAGGTGTATCTGACTCTGTCGCGGTCCATCTGAGCAGGAACAGCCCCGAGGAAGTACAGCAGTGCATCGGTCGATTGAGATATAGATGGATCAAACGGGATAAGAGCTCCTCCAACCCGGATACCAGTAATCAATGCGAAGTCCAGAGGCGTCAGAGTAGCCTCGAAGGTAGTGAAGTGAAAGGTGTTGGTAGTATCCCACCACCGCTCGACCAGGGCTGTTAGCCATACCCGGTCGTTGCTCATCCTACCCAGCAGGGGTATGAAATGAGCAAAACAAGAGGCATCGATATAAGCCCGACTGGGAGCAGAGAGGGCATCATACCACTCTAACACCTTCCCAGAGGCAGAACCTCCGAAACCTCGGACGTAGTGACCAGCCTGTAAAGAAAAGACAGATAGAGAATACATAAATGACATATCGAGCAAGCAAAGTGTAGAGAAACAACTACAACCTAGGTTCTCTCATTCCTTTCAAGTCCTAGAAAACTAGGCACCCTAACCCTAGGTTCGTGATTCCTACTGACCCTAAGCCCTGGTGCACTAGGAAAATTTCTATCATTGTAATGCTCTTCCCAAGTATAAATAAATAAAATAAATCTCCATTTCTTTTGACATTTGTGTTTTGCCTTTTTTTTTCTTTCTCACCCCTAATCTTTTGGAATTAGTCGCCCTAGGATTTTCTTAAGATTTTCCTCAAGTTTCTAAAATTTTCCCCAAATTTATAAATCTTTCTAAAAAATTTTTGAAAAGTTTTCTAAAAATTTTCTCAAAATTTTCTTTAAACTTTTCTAGAATTTTCTAAATATTTCTAGAATTTTCTTAAATTTTTTTCAAAATTTTCCTCAAATTTATAGGATTGTTTTTAAATCTTCTAGGATTTTCTAAATATTTCTAGAATTTTCTCAAACTTTTTCTCGAATTTCTAGAATTTTTCTCAAAAGTTTCAAAATTTTCTAAAGATTTTCAAAAATTCTTCAAGTTTTTAAAATTTTGTCCCAATTTTCTAAGATTCTTTCCAATGGTTTCCGAAATTTTCCAAAAATTTTCTAAATTTTCGAAAAAAAATTTGCCCCAAGTTTTAAGATTTTTGACAAAATTTCCTATGATTTTGATAAAAATTACCCCTTTTAGTTTTGCATACAAAAAAAAAGAGTCAAAACGAAAATTCCCCCCTAGATTTGTGTTTTTCTCAAAATAAATAATAAAAACTTAAGCCTTTTATTTTTTGATTTTCGCTAAAATAATCGCCCATTTTGTTGGTTGTTTAAAAGATCTTAATTGTCCCTACTATTTTGATCTCCATTGCATAGGTACCTAAGCTAAATTCAAATCCCAATCGTCATCCATCAATCAACATTCACATCATCAAAATCATTCAAACACATCAGAAATAAATTATCATCATCAGTCATCGGCATCAAAACACATCATATGGGGGATCCTAAACATTCGTCTCTGTTTTATATGCTTCGGTATTTAAAAAAGTAGGAATAGGGTACTTACCGATGGGCGTCGACGAGGCATGTGGTGGTCGGGCTCTCGCAAAAGAATGTCGGCGGCAATCGCATCATCAGGAGGCTCGTAGCGTCTCATTCTGCGCGGAACCACGCAATGAGGCAATGGTGCATAAGTGTGCAGGTCGAATGGCGCCGGATGACCATCTCTAGCATCGGGATCCAAAAAGCTAGCAATCTCGTCCTCAACAGCAGCGTCTGCAGCCGCCTGCGCCACAGCAGCTGCTCACGCCTCTTCAGCAACGCGACGGGAGGCAAGCTTTGCCTCGAGCACGAGGGCATCCATCGCAGCAGTGGAAGTGACCCCGCTAGCGGAAGGGTCCCGTCGTACGCCTGAGTCATCACTCTCATGGCCCTGGCCTGCCATGAATAGAAAGGGAATCACCAATAATAAGGTAAACATCTCGTACTACGAAGAATAAGGCACAAAAAACTCAAAGAACGAGAGGAAGAAAGAGAAGACAAGAGAGAACTCGAGAGCACCGGAGGTAAAAGAGAGAGTGAGATGTGAAGAATGAACCACACCCGCGCGCCTCAAAGGGTCTTATGCGCGCCTATAGTTGGCAGTCGCCATGTCCAATGTTGGCGACTGCCAGGTATTCTAAGGGTTTTGCGGCGACCGCCCAGTTTAAGGAGATCTTATCCGGCGATCGTCACTATCGAAGGGTTTTGATCATGGCGACCGCCATGTCAGAGGGAAAACGGTTCTTCTTCCCCAAACTGTTAGCGGTCATGTCATGGAAGGGGCTGTTTGGGGGGCCTTTTTAATATGTGTTTTGTTTATCTTTTGTTTATTTTCACTTATCTTCTTTTTCAGTAAAAATAATTTTCAGAAAAGTATAAAATTTTGAAAATAACCTCTTAATATATATATATATATATATATATATATAAAATGTAATAAAAAATAAAATTTCAGAGAAATAAAGTTCTGATTATTTTGATTTAAAAATATTTATTTTGATGAGTGTGTTTGTTTCTAATAAACTTTTCATAAAATAATTTTATAAATCTCAAAAATTTTCTAAATACTTCAAGAAAATCTTGTATGAGTTTTTAAACCCTTGTCTTTTAAGGTGTTTTCTCTCTCCATCCGGATAAATTTAATTTTAAGTCGTAACTTGGCTTTTAATTATTCAGAGTCTTTAGATCTTAGCTCGACCTCTTAATTCGCATTATTTCTTTCCAATAAATCAAAGTTTTCAGCCATAACTTGGCTTTCGATCATTTCAGTCTCGCTTCCTATAAACCTACCTTTAAGTCTCACGTTCTTAAATCCTGACTTAACCTATCAATTTGATGTTTACCTACTCGGTCCTACTCATGATCCTAAACTGACTCGTCGGTCCTGTTCATGACCCTAAACTGACTTATTTGTCTTCCTCACGACCCTAAACTGACTCGTCGGTCCTCCTCACGAACCTAAACTGACTCGTCGGTTCTCCTCATGACCACAAACTGACTCATCGGTCCTCCTCACGACTCTAAAACTGACTCATCGGCCCTCTTCATGAGCTTAAACTGACTTATCGGTCCTCCTTATGACCTTAAACTGACTCGTCGGTGCTCTTCATGACCTTAAACTGACTCGTCGGTCCTCTTCATGACCCTAAACTGACTTATCAGTCCTCCTCGTGACCTTAAACTGACTCGTTGGTCCTCTTTATGACCTTAAACTGACTCGTCGGTCCTCTTCATGACCCTAAACTGACTTATCAGTCCTCCTTAAGACCTTAAACTGACTTATCGGCCCTTTCATGACCTAAAATTGATCGATATCTTTCTTTATACATATCTGCACTACACTATACCTATCTGCATCATGTTAGCATTTATTCATGTTAGCATCCACATCATGTTTCTTATCATTGTATCCCATATTTTACCCCACGAACTACGTTCGGGTCTGATCCCTAGCAAAAGGGGGTACGTAAGCAGCTCGATGAAAATTCAGGTACGACCAACATCATATGCATGCTTGTGTGCTTGTGGCCTAAGATTGACAGCTTGGTCAAATGGTTGTTGTCTCTTGGTCTTTGATATAACCTGCTCCACGCGTTGCTATGCAAGTTATATCAAAGAGGGGCAACTATAGACACCCCAATTTGACCCCGCCTAATCTTAGGCAAATCCGATGATAAAAACAGATGGATTAGTTCCTCTGTACGATCCTCGGGAAGTGATCCAAGCTCAGTATTTAAACCCGAAACCTTTAAACCAATGAACTTCTATCGAACCATCGAAACTTGCTGCCCAAGTAAGGTGACCGCCAACTTGCATTATGGCAACCGCCGTAGAACTTTGTGGAAACCCTTGCCAAAAGTGGCGACTGCCACCTTACATCATGGCGACCACCCACTACCATTGTGGCGACCGCTATAGAACTTTATGGAATCTTTTAAAAACATGGCGACTGCCAACTCCAAATAGCCTGGCGTGTCCCAAAACGTGACAACACCTCATTGGTTGAAGAATTCTATAAATACCGTACCCCAGCGTACGTTTTCAGTACGAATTTTGAGCGGGAGAGACTCTGCCGATACATCGAGCGATCCCGAGCCCTGACGCCGAAGTCCTGCTGAAATACCTAGTCCCGAACCTCCAATACCTACATCGAAGCCTACATTGCTTGGATCACCGCTCGAGAATTGGCACACCGACGCACATTCCACAATTTGAGGATTTCCAGACAATCTAGGTACCCTGTTTAGATCCCCGATCTTTCTAAACTCTACTTTCACTCTTTGGAGTGATCGGGTTAAAAAAATTTAATTTCAATTCACATATTTTTTTAGTACATTCTTGCTTTACTTATCAATTGCTTTATTTATGTTCTAGTATTTCATTTAATTTAGCTCACTTATTTATTTATTTGCTTATTTAAATTAAAACTTAATCAAATCATTAAATAGTGCCAACATTCCTAACAATTACAACTTGTTAATGTTATTAATTGTTGTAATTAAGGCACTTACATAAAAATGGTTGTGATTATCAATATTACACCAATTTAATTTTATGTATTTTATTTCTTTTTATTTTCTTTCTTTTATGTTAATTCGATATTCTAGCATTTTACTTTATTTTCTTTTCTTTTAGTTAACTTAACTTTACTTTACTAGTATTCTAATTAATTATCTTTATTACTTTTCTAACTTAATTTTAATTTGCTTTTCAAGTATTTACTTTTCTTTGTCATATAATTTTTATTTCTTTGCTTTTAACTTAATGTAATTTCTTTAATATTATTCTTCCTTAGTGCCAACATTCTATTTTTCTTTTAAATTTAATATTTAGTTTCTAGTTTTTTTTTACTTCTTGTAATATCAGTTTTATGTTTCACTTAATACTAGCATTTCTTTTTCTTTTTAGTTTAATGTTCTTTTGTTAGCACTAATCTAAATTTTCTTTTAATAGCTTTATAATTTTCTTTAATAGTTAAAACTCCATCATCCTTCTCATTTCTTTTGTTTTCTTCCCTTTTTCTTTAATTCTCTTTTATAAATATAAAATGTTAATAATTAAATTTTCTTCTTTTTTCTTTTCTCTCAAAACCTTCATTTGTTAACTTAATTTTTCTTCTATAGTATTTTTCTTTCCTTTTCTTTTATCAACCACAAAAAACACAAAATCATAAAAATATATTTTATGCTAGTTAATGTTTTTCTTATTTTTCTTATTTTCATCTTTTATGTAAATAGTTAGATTTTCTTTTTATTAGTTTGAAATCATTTTTTAAACCCTTTTTATCTTGACTTAATCAATCTTTTGTAAGTTTTCTTTCATTTCTTTCTTCTTCAAATTAAAATTTCAAATATTTGCTTGTTAATACAAATGTTTGTTATTAGATTTTATTATTTTGATTAGTTTTTAATATAGGATTTTTTACATACTTCTTACAACATTTAGGTAATAATATGCATATTGTACATATTGTGTAGTTCATTTTTGTGCAATTCATGTTTAGATAATTTTGACAACTTTAGCATATTTTTTCTTTTAATCAAAGCATGTTAGTATTAGGTTGTTTAAAAAATATTGCATGAGGATGTGTTTTATATCATGGGGATGTGTTTCATGTCATGGGGATGTGTTTCATGTCTTCTTTAGATAGAAATTGCATGCCATAGGATTTAGGATTTTTCTTTTGACACTTACTTGTTTTGGAGTGTTATGTATATATATTATGTATTTTTCATACCTAATTTTGGATATTCCCCATTTGCCTCCACTTTCTTTATTTGCATGCATTTGAGAAATTCTACTAAAAAATCAATGATGATTAGTAGAGGCCAACCTTATGGTTGGGCGAACGGGGTGCCTAACACCTTCTCCGATTCGTACCTTAGCCCCCGAATCCTCTTTCTCTGGTTAACGTTTTAAAGATCAGTAGCCAATTTTTTTTCTTAGTTTTTTTTCTCAAAAACTAAGTGGCGACTCTATTTTTAATAGAAAGGAGTTTTCAAAATTCGATTTTCAAGGTGTTAAAATATTTTCCAAATCATCTTTTGAATTTTCTTATTTTCGACCCCTAAATCCCAACGCCACAGCTACGACCAAATCTCATCAACCCTCTGCGAGGCGAGACCTTAAAAAACACGTGATCCCCCACAGCAAACTCTAACGGTCTCCTCCTCCGATCAGCATAACTCTTTCGGCGGCTCTGAGCTGTCACCAGTCGCTGACAAATCACTGTAATCACATCTGTCGTTTTTCGCACCAGGTCGGGTCCCAAAACAGCGGTCTCTCCAACCTCTGTCCAATAAACAGGCAATCTATACGGCTTACCATACAAAGCCTCACATGGTGCCATCCCAATGATGGACTGGTAACTGTTGTTGTATGCAAACTCTGCCAATGCTAAGTGATCCTCCCAAGAACCCCGAAAATCAAGCACACAAGCTCTCAACATATCCTCCAAAATATGAATGGTCCTCTCAGACTGATCGTCAGTCTGAGGATGAAAAGTTGTACTAAAAGACAAGCTCGTCCCCAAGGTCACCGAAAGACTCTGCTAAAAGCACGATATAAAGCGCGGGTTTCGATCAGAAATAATAGTCACAGGTACTCTGTGTAGTCGGACTATCTCCTGAACATACAACCTATCCAATATGCCCACTGAGTCCCTTCGGCGAGCGTGGAAGTCCTGATACAAAATTCATAGTGACATTCTCCTACTTCCACTCTGATACAGGCAACGGCTACAACAATCCTGTAGGTCTCTGGTGTTCCACCTTTACTTGCTGACAAGTAAAGCATCAAGAAATGAATCGGAGTACATCCCTCTTTATTCCCATCCACCAAAACTGATGGCGTAGATCGTGATACATCTTCGTGCCCCCCGGATGCACGACAAGACACGAGTGATGAAACTCATATAGCACCTCAGCACGGCATGACTCCGGCACAAATAATCACCCTAACAACCTCAAACTCTGATCTGAACTCACCACCCATCCTGCTGTATCTGACCCACTGGCGATGCGGTCCCGTATCATCTGAGCCTCCTGATCGGTCCTCTGAGCCTCTAACATGCGTGCAACCAATGTGAGCTGTAAAGCAACTGAATATAAAGTCGCACCTCCCGTTGTCTCCCCGAGACACAGATCAAACTCCCCAACATCCCTAAGCATGTCCCACTCTCGCATAGCCACAGAAGCTAATGAGCCGTGAGATCTCCAACTGAGTGCATCAGCTACAACATTTACCTTACCCAGATGGTATTGCAAATCAAAGTCGTAGTCTTTCAACAACTCCATCCATCGTCGTTGGCGAAGATTCAAGTCCTTCTGTGAAAATAAGTACTTTAGGCTCTTGTGATCAGAGAAGACCTCGAAACGCTCACCATAGAGATAGTGACGCCATGTCTTCAAGGCAAAAATAACAGCTACCAATTCCAAATCATGTGTCGGGTAGTTCCTCTCATGTGTCTTCAACTGTCGGGATCCATAAGCTACAACCTTTCCCTCCTGCATCAGAAAGTAACCCAAACCGTAACCCAAATCGTCATACGAAGCGTCGCAGTACACTGGGTAACCCAAACCCCGCTTAGGAATAATCAGCACTGGTGCACTGGTCAATCTCCTCTTCAGCTCCTAGAAAGCTGACTCACAAGACTCTCTCCATACAAACGTGACTCCCTTTCACGTCAAACGTGTCATCGGTGCTGCAAGCCTAGAGAAGTCCTTCACGAACCACCGATAATAACCTGCAAGACCCAAAAAACTACGAATCTCAAAAACATTCCTCGGTCGCTGCCAATCCGTCACTGCATCAGTCTTCGACGAGTCCACTGATATCCCATCCTTCGACACCACGTGTCCAAAGAATCTAACCTCAGTCATCCAAAACTCACACTTCTCGAACTTTGCATACAAGCGATGTTCTCTCAGAAGCTGTAGGACAACATGCAAATGCTCCTCGTGCATCTCCTTCGTGGGTGAATAAACAAGAATGTTATCCACGAACACAACTACAAAACTGTCCAGATAAGTGTGGAAGATATGGTTCATCAAACCCATAAATGTAGCAATGGCATTCGTCAAACCGAACGGCATAACTAGAAACTCGTAGGGACCATAACGAGTCTGAAAGGCGGTCTTCGCTATGTCCTCGCCCCTAATCCTCAACTGGTGATACCCTGACCTCAAGTCAATCTTCGAAAAGCAACGCGATCCCCTCAGCTGATCAAACAGGTCATCAATCCTAGGCATTTGATACTTATTCTTCACGGTTACCTAGTTCAGCTTCCTGTAATCTATGCACAATCTCAAGGATCCATCCTTCTTTTTCACAAAAAGAGCTAGAGCTCACCACGGCGATGTACTCAGCCGCACAAGCCCCTTGTCTAACAACTCCTGCAACTGGACCTTGAATTCTCTCAACTCAGTCGGTGCAAAACGGTACGATGGCATAAAGATAGGAACAGTTCCTGGAACAAGATCAATAGAGAACTCCACATCTCGACTCTACGGTAGCTCAAACAAATCATCAAGAAAGACATCTAGATGCTCACAGACTACAGGGGTAACTCACCTCGAACCTCACTCAGATCTTCTAACCTGAGAGCATAAAAGAGAAAACCCAAGTTCCCTTAAACCCGAGCCACACCGGGCATAGACACCAAGCCCTCATCCCGATCACCCACAAAGTAAAAGCAATCATCCTTAGGTATACAAATCGACACTCTCCGGTGCTCACAATCTATAAATGTACGGTAGGTAATCAGCCAGTCCATCCCTAGGATGACATCAAACGTGGTCATGTCTAGAATGATAAAATCAAACTCTAAACAATGACCGACGATTTCCAGCATGCAGGATCTACAAATAAGACTCAGCGTCACATTCCCATTAACTGGGATCTCTACACTCAAGGTACTACCCAACCAGTCCATTTCCAACCCCAAAGTAGATACAAATGCAGATGATATAAACGAATGTGATGCTCCCGTGTCGATAACAACACTGGCCCATGATCTAAAGGCTAGAAGAGTACCTCTGATCATGGCTGGTGTAATAGCAGCATCAGATGCAACTGGTGCTTTGGAAGCACTGCGATCAGCAAGAACGTAAGCCTTGGCCTGCGGCAGTCTAGTTTACCCACCATAACCCTGAGTCAATGGCTACCTCACTAACTGAGCTGAAGCACCTCCTTCTGTAAACCTAGACGTCTGAGCCCTAGGCTGCTGCAGAGCCTGTCGTCTCTGTACAGATGAAGCAATTGACACTCCTGTAGCTCCCTTAACATTTTCCTCTCTGGGACAGGATCTGTAAATATACCCAGATTGACCACACCCAAAACAGATAGGTGGGTCCCTTGCCTGTGACTGGACAGGCACTGAACTTTGAGCCTGGTTGTTCTGTTGACACTCAACTGAACAATGCCCCAGCTGTCCGCATCTATAACATATCAACCCTATCTGCTTTGGACTTCCTGTCGAGGCCACTGAAAGTGTAGGTGCAGACGATGCTGCTGATACAATCCAGCAACATGAGAACTAGGTCCAGACGACCTCTGGTGCTTTTTTTCGCGCCTCTGGAACTGTGTATCTCCACTGCCCTGCTGGCTCCTACTCTCTCTAATCCTACGGCTATCTACCAACCAGTTCTCGACCCGGATAGCAGCTTCCACCAGCTTGATGTACACCTCCACATCCAAAGCTACAACTTTATCCTAAATAGCAGGTCAAAGTCCCCTCTCAAACCTCCGAGTACGCAACTCCTATGTAGATACCATCTCAGGTGCGAACCATGACAGTTTCGCAAACTTGGCCTCATACTGGACCACAAAAAGGTTTCCCTAAACAAGAGAGAGGAACTCCTCTCGGTAAGTATCCCTTAAAGATCTAGGGAAATACCTCTCCAAGAAGACTCTAGTGAAAGCAACCCACGTGTCATCCACCGTGGTCTTAGCGAACTTTCACCACTCTCTAGCATCCTCCCACAATTGGAACGATGCCAACTTCACACGCAACGCATCCTCCTCGATATCCAAAGTATCGAAGATCGTAGTGGCCACTTCCAACCACTCAGTAGCAAGTTTGGGGTTCGGCTCCCCAGAAAAGGTCGGAGGATCCAACCGCCGAAACTCCCGCATAGCTATAAAAGCCCTTGGCTCAGGAACCCGCACACTAGCCCTGGTCGATTCTGGTGTAGCTCTCATAGTGGCCAACATCTCTTGGACGACATCAGCGCCGCTAACATCAGTACCACCCACTTGTTCCTGTGGGGCAAGAATGTTTCCTTCTTCTGGTACCTGAGCAGAAGCATAAGCACGCCCTCGGCCACGGCCTTGACCACGACCCCATTCCCACACTCCCTGCGTGGACATAATTCTATAGGAAGCAGTATAACATGATAAGCTTTCCTACAACATGCTACTACGAAACATAACACATAATCATGCTATCACATAACCACATAAGATTATGCAAATACGTCTCACATACCGAGGAGAACTAACAAGATAGACTCGTCAATTTGGATAACCTATTCAGATTTTCTGCTAAAAAACACGTCGGCCAAACGAGTTTCTAACTTGGCTTCAAAACTTGTCATTCCAAACGACCTGAGGCAAGACTCATCAATCCTGAGATTCAACCTCCATACCCACATATACATAACCCTCATGCTGAGAAAGCTATTAACACATTATAAATTAATATTTAAACACATGCAAGCAAGCATACGCAGTCAACCTCACCAGGTGATAAACCCCTTTTCCTATGGCTCTTAGGTATTTGGATCCAAAGCTTTGATACCAAGTTGTCATGTCCCAAAATCTGGGGTCACGTGAAAATTTACCAAACATCCATTTTATATGAAAATATAGGTTTTCATACATTGAAATCCATCTGTTGAAACGAATGGAATACCCAGCAAAGTGTATCTCTCATATATAAAAAAGGCATGTAGTTCCAACATGCATACAGTATATCACCTTACGACGTATAAAACCTGCCTTCAGGAACAGGCATACCAAAAAGGAAAGCTATAAAAGTCTTCCGCCACCGCGGGCACCACCAAAGCTACTCCTCATCCACAGCATCACCTGAAAATGATTTTACAAAAAATTCTCACCCGTGAGCCAAAGCCCAATAGAAATAGATAATAAATTGTAAAGCAGGAAGATATGCAACCATATGAGTGGGAGCTAAACTCAACCACAACCCAAAAAGGTTTTTCACAAACCC
>JAUMHN010408637.1:0-14741 GCA_032360265.1 Heliamphora ciliata
GCTGCCTGGTTACCTGGAACCCCTACAAAGAATTGCAGACATGATTAGTGGCTCCCGTATCTACACACCAGGTTTCCATAGGTACAACCGCTAAACATGATTCAACTACTAGAGAAAAAGAAATACCTACAGCTTGCTTGTTCTTCCGGTCAGGACAGTCCCTCTTCTAGTGTCCCGGCTTCTGACAAAAAAGCACTTGCCCTTAGGCACCTTTACCTTTGCCTTGGTAAGTGATGGCTTACCCTTGCCAACTTTCCTTGTATTTTCCTGTTGCTGCCCTTTCTTCTTCTTCTTGCCACCTCTTGGCCTAGAAGTAGAAGCCTTTTCAGCAACAATTGCATGGGTTGGCTTGTGCATAACACATTTCGCTGCCTGTAGTTCTTTCAACAATTATGCCAGAGAAAAATTCAGTTTGTTCATAGTGTAGTTTAGTCAGAATTGTTGAAAAGTATCAAGCAGTGACTAAAGCACAATATCGATTTGGGATTTTGCATCGATTTTTGCTCCAAGGACCTCCAGCTCATTAAGAAAATCGATCATCTTTAAAACGTGGTCCCTTACAGGTGTACCCTCAGTCATGGTTATGTTCATGAGAGCCCTCGTGGTTACCTGCCTTCCTGCCCGACCCTGATCACCAAACATTTCTGTAAGGTTCAATATGATCTCAGCTGCAGATGCCATAGTCTGATGCTGGCTTTGTAGAACATCCGACAAAGATGCCAGGATGTAATAGCTAGCTATCTGATCAGCCTTCTTCCACTTCTCATAAGCCTGGATCTCCTGTTCGGTAGACCCATTATGAGGAGTGGGAGGGTAAGGTTCATGCAACACAAACCTATAGTCATCAGAAGTCAAAATAATATCGAGATTTCGTTTTCATGTGATAAAGTTTGGTCCAGTAAGTTTATGTTCCTTGAAAATTACCGCTAGTAGATTGAATGATTCCATTATTAAATCCTGAGAAATAAAAGAGAAAAACCTTTTAATTCTTTTATCAAATTAGGGTCCCTCAACCTTTTAATTTAAAAAGAATTATTGGCAGCCCGAATCCTTCGTGATTAAGCAGGCCACGTAGTGTGGACGTCTACTAATCAACACCCGTCCGGACAGACATGCCAGTCTATTAATTTACTGTCGGAACCAAATATCATAATAAAAAACTACCGGCCCAGAGTCACATCAATTGATAAGCCACGTAGTGTGGACGTCTAACAATCAACGAACAAAGAACTACAAGATTTTTCATTCCTTGATATAGGACATTCCAAGTAAACTAAATAGCCAATAAATTTTGGTCTCCACAAATAAAAATAGTGACTCCTTAGGGGGAATATTTTTATTCATAGGTTAAGTGTATAACCATTATTTTTAATTTGAAAAACACCGTGTCAAAGTTTTGGGCCCGGTGTGAACGAACCCTGCTTCGCACTATTCTCAAATCTACTTCTTTTGAAAATTCGTGCCGGAGATACCATGACTATAGCCCTTCCGTATGAAGATCGAAAGTCGAAGTCGGCGCGCGAGCTATAATCACATCTCCTATGAACGTGTAATAGAGACCGTAGGATTTATCTGTGACTAAACCCATCTCCCACTTAATATTTTAAAAATCGAGGGTTTTTTCTTTTTGTTCATTTTAAACGATTAAAAATATTTTAATTCCTCATTAAAATAAATCCAGTTTTAATAAATTAAAATATTTCTTGTTTAACTATAATAAAATAAACAAAAAACTTCCTTATTCAATTTTGCGAAAGAAATTAGTTACCCGGGTTTTAATTAAAAAATTTTAATTAATTTTAACACAAAAATTAAATAAATAATTATCTATTTATTTTTCCATTTTAAAAATTGCTAGGATTATTCATTTTATAAAATCGTTTTTCCTAATATACTTTCGATAATGAAAATCATGCATAAAAGGAAAAATAAATAAAAAAAAAACCATCCAAGAAATTAAATAAAACAAATAAATAATTAAATAACGACAAAATAAATATTATTAGTCGTTACGATCCGGTCTGTCCGTTTAATCTTTTAATCCGACGGTCTCGAATTAAAGATTAAACGCCTAGGGTTTTTGGAACCCTAAATGAGCCGTCAAATATCCGAATCTTTTCCTCATCCTCTGGACCACCGTCACAGCCCCGAAACACCTCTAGAACTTCAAAAAAACTGAAAATAAATCATCCAAACAGCCCCTGAATGGGCCGAAATTCTGCTGCCTTTGGCATCCCAGCGCCGTCATTTTCCAGCAGCTGTTTGACCGCCTTGCCGCTACTGTCGAACCCCCAAAATATTATGGTAGGTAGAGCACATCGAGATCTTGATCTCCGAAAAAAATTGCGTCAAAATACGATGTCGAAGTGGCCCAAAAAAATCTTTAAATGGCCAAAATTCTGTAGTGCCGCCACTGTGCGCACCAAACTTTGAAGCAGTTTTTGACCCCTTTGCTGCCGTCGTCGAACCGCAACCGAACCACCATCAGATAGCCAACGGACAACTTTTATTTCAGGGAAAAAATTGCGTTAAAAAAGATTGCCGAAAGCCCCGAAAACGAGTCCCGAAGTCGGCGCCCTGTTGCTGCCGCCGCCTCTTTCATCCCTTTTCGTCTCGTTTTCGATCCCCGTTTTTCATGACACGATTACATCAAAGAACCAGAAAAATAAAATGAAATAATATATTACATCGTTAAAATCCTATACCCCACGTAGGAGGTGTACAATCAGGCTAATCTCGAAACAAAAACCGTCGAGATATATGATAACGATAACGATATAATTAAAACATTCATCTATTCAATCATATAACCGAATCGTAACGACTTATAGCTGCAAAACTGAGGTTAGTACAATAGTTTTTCATGAAAAATGCAACCGTGGCTCTAATACCATTGTTGGAGAGGGAGCCGCGTAGCGAAAAAAAAAATAATTTTTGAATCGACGTCGTGGCCGAAAAAAGAACGACGTATGCAATTTTCATGAAAAACGAAAACAATAATGATTTTAAT
This sequence comes from Heliamphora ciliata, assembly GCA_032360265.1. Taxonomy (NCBI): domain Eukaryota; kingdom Viridiplantae; phylum Streptophyta; class Magnoliopsida; order Ericales; family Sarraceniaceae; genus Heliamphora; species Heliamphora ciliata. The sequence continues at coordinate 3,011 of JAUMHN010408637.1, forward strand.
AGTTTAATACTTTTATGAAACTTGTCAATAAGTTTCTAGAAATCCCAAATACGTTGAAGACGACCTTGCAACCTTCTCACGTATGATCCGGACGCACTACGATGATCACGATGTGTGGGCACCGATTTCGATCGAAGTGTTCTTCCTACCTTGGTTTCTTCTCACACAATGATCTCCAAAAAGGCAAAAATAATTGCCAAAGAGGAGAGGAGGCCGGCAGCTATATGGGAGAATTAGGGTTAGTTTTTTCTTACTAAGCCTCCTCTTAATATATATGAATATCTCAAAAATATATTAAGTATATCCTCTCCTTCCTAAAAGGATATAAAGACATATACTTAACATATTTAATTAAACCCACCATCTCCTAGGGCCGGCCACTTAGGGAGTAATTCCTAGGTGTGCCCAATACCAAAATCGCCCCTCATTAATTCAATTTAATTCCCGAATGTCCCCGGCGGCAAAATCGGCATTGAAATTAAATTAAATAATTTTTGAAACCAACAAGAAAAATATCCGTTCGTATAATGGGCTATATGAGGGATCACGAGAAAGTATAGAACTCGGGCTAACCGTACGAGAAAATCGAATATCCCTAACTCTATCCCCGAGCTAGATCATTTCCCGTATGAACCAGAACTTATTCCACTAAAGGTCTTGACTGAACTCTCGGTCCTAACTCAAATTATGTCTTGAGTCTCCAATTATTAAATGCACTGAATTCTCTCCACGTTTAAGATATGGATTCGTGATAAATAAATTAGGTTACTGACAATCCGATTTAATTATCATCTTTTCCTTGCAACTGCACCGCTTAACCTTTTGATATGCCGGATCCGAAGATCCACTGTACAAGTTTAGCATAATCAAACCTATAAACAAAGCACGCGAGGGGGAACTCCTCAACCTAAATCGGACATGGTTTCCGTTACCTGATTATCAATCATCGGACAAATAATGCCAGTACCCAACTCATCGGTATTATTGATCTCATGGAAGAAATCTCAACCATTGACGACTCAAAAGTACTGTACACTATCTAAACACAATTAATCAATCACTTCGGGATTATGAGTTCGTGCAATACATGATAATACGGGATGTGGATCAATTTATATAGTCAATATAAAATCGATCATCCCGTTGATCCCGCTCAATACACTACAAGTGTACTAACGCATCGAGCTCGAACATCGAATTCAAAATCAGAATTCGATCCGTTCAACCTAGCCAAGACTAACTACTATAACAATGTACTATAATCGTATCAATGGAATGTTTGGGTCCATTACGATTGTGAGCCTACCTGTATAATCCATTAGAACCTTTGACCCGATCTACCGTGCAGCACGCACTGAGTCAAATACTGGATAGAATATACGAACTATGCATTCATATATCACAAATATAAATATGGAACCATAAATGTAAAATCATCTCAAATGTTTCTCATTAATATGCCAGGGATCCAGAATAAAATACATAAAAAGCATGACTTTTTAGTATACATTCCCAACAGTCGAGGTTGCTGCTGCCAGAATGGGTGAGGAGGCTAGCAGAGCGTGAGTGCTGGAACTGACTAAAGAGCTTGGCTCGGCTGAAGGGGCCTCCATCAAAAAGTTTAAGGCATTCGAGGAGTACAACGCCGACCTGACCGAGTATTATCTTAGCGATTTTGATAAGATGAAGGCTCGAGCAGCTGCTGCCTTTCTTGATTTGGATTTCTCATCTTTCCTGCCTGAAGACGTTGACGCAGCAAGCCCTCCACCTTGACTTTTCTTCTCTTAACTCTTTAAACTCTTCTATCTTGGTCCATGTTTTGGCAAATGAACATACATTTACATTTAGCGGGGCTGTGTTTTGGCCGCATAGGAAACATACTTGGATCTTGGGGCCATATTTATGTCGTGTTTTAACTTGGTGCTGATTTAGTTGTTGTTTTTGACTTATTCTGAATGTCCCCTCCTTTATTCTATTTGCTTGGTTCATCCTTAACTTCTACCTTGCTGTATATCTGTTCTCATTCTACTCAACTTGTCTCCTCTAATTATTCTAACTTCTGATTTATACTTGGTTTTTTCTTTGCCCCATATGGCTGACCGAACAATTGGGGAGTCAAGTTGAGATTTAGGCCTTGGGCTTGGCTCTAAGCAGCCTAGACCACGTTGGGCCGACCGAGCCATCAGTAGCTCAAAGATCTACTAAGGCCTTAGTTGGGCTCTAGATAACCTGGGCCTCCTTGGGCCGACCGAGCCATCCAGTAGCTCGAAGATCTGCTAAGGCCTTGGTCGAACTCTAAGTAGCCTAGACCATTTTAGGCTGATCGAGCCATCTAGTAGCTCGAAGATCTGCTAAGACCTTGGTCGGGCTTTAGGTAGCCTAGACTATTTTGGGCCGACCGAGCCATCTAGTAGCTCGAAGATCTGCTAAGGCCTTGGTCGAGCTCTAGGTAGCCTGGACCAGTTTTGGCTGATTAAGCCATCTAGTAGCTCGAAGATCTGCTATGGCCTTGGTCAGGCTCTAAGTAGCCTGGACCATTTTTTGGCCGATCGATCCATCCAGTAGCTCGAAGATCTGCTAAGGCCTTGGTCGAGCTCTAGGTAGCCTGGACCATTTTTTGGCCGATCGATCCATCCAGTAGCTCAAAGATCTGCTAAGGCCTTGGTCGGGCTCTAGGTAGCCTGGACCATTTTGGGCCGACCGAGCATCCAGTAGCTCGAAGATCTGCGAAGGCCTTGGTCAGGCTGTAGGTAGCCTGGACCGTCTATATTGCTCGTGACTTTTGTGGACGAGTGTGTGACGTATTGCCAAAATTGAGTCTTTATTAATGATAAAATGTTTACATCATGGATAATACTTTCTTACATGCTCGGTGTTCCACGGGTGTGGCAAGATTTTCCCTGCCAGGTCATTGAGGTGATATACTCCTGCTCTAACGTAGCGCTCCACCTGGTAAGGCCCTTCCCAACTAGGCCCCAACTTCCCCTGCTGGGGATCTTTAGTTGCAGTGGTCACCTTTCTTAAAACGAGATCCCCAATGTTGAACCCTCGTCCCTTGACTTTTCTTTCATAGTGTCTCTTCATCTTCTGCTGGAACGTGGTTACTCTGATGGCGTCTTGTTCGCGTATTTCATCCACAACGTCTAGGCTAGTACGCAGGCCTTCTTCATTGTCATTTTCTTTAAACTGAGTCACCCACACGCAGGGTAGGCTTATTTCGACTTGTATAGCTGCCTCGCTCCCGAAGATCATCATGAACGGTGTTTCCCCTGTGGGTGTTCGGGTGGCCGTTCGGTAGGCCCATAGGATACTAGGTAATTCTTCAGCCCACAGGCCTTTTGCCTGCTCCGGTCTAGTTTTGATCATCTTTAGGAAGGTCCAGTTGGTCACTTCCACCTGACCGTTGGCTTTGGGATGGGCAGGTGTAGTATAGTGTACTCTAATGCCTAGTTGCTCATAAAACTCCCAGTATTTTCTGTTGTTGAATTGCCTTCCGTTGTCGCTGATGATGACAGTTGGGACCCCAAACCTGCATACGATAGACTTCCATACAAAGCTTATTGTGTTTGCTTCGGTTATCTTAGCTAGTGGTTCGGCCTCCACCCACTTAGTAAAGTAATCAATAGCTACTATGGCGAACTTGGTCTGGCCTTTTCCAAGTGGGAATGGTTCCACAAGGTCTATTCCCCACTGGGCGAAGGGCCAAGGGGAAGTTATGACAGTCATTTCAGTAAAGGGCTGCCTTGGCACATTTGCAAATCATTGACATTTGTCACATCTCTTTACCAAAGCTAGAGCATTCCGCGCCATGGTCGGCCAATAGTATCCTATCCTTAGTGCTTTGTGCGCCAACGCTCGCCCTCCGCTGTGGTTTCCGCACACGCCTTTGTGAATTTCCCTTAGAACATAGTCTCCCTCTTCCTCCGTGAGGCACCTAAGGTATGGGAGTGATAGGCCCCTCTTGTAGAGCTGCCCTTCCAAAAGAGTGTACCGGCTGGTGGTGAGGGGCAATTTTCTTGCCTTTTCTCAGTCAGTCAGGTAGACTCCGTCTCTGAGGCATGCAACAATTGGGTCCTTCTAGGATGCGGATGCTTGGTGTTCCCTTACCTCTAGCAACTCATACCCTGCCCATCCCAGGCTTGACTCAGCCAGGTATTACAAAAGGGTCATGGTCCAGTTCATTTTCTGGGGCTGAGGCGGCTTTGGCCAAGGTATCCGCTCGGTGGTTACTTTTTCTCGGCACCCGCGTGATGGAGAAGTGCTCGAATCCTTGGATGATCGTCTGTGCTAATTTTTGGTCGGCGACCATTCTATCTTCCTTGGCTTTGAACTCTCCTTGGACCTATCCAACCACCAGCTGTGTGTCACTACATACCTTTACTTGTGCAGCTCTAACTACCCGGGCTAGCCTCATTCCGGCAATGACTACCTCGTACTCGGTCTCATTGTTGGTGGTTTTAAAATAAAATCGGAGTGAGCACTCCATCGTATCTCCTTTGGGGGATATGAGTATGATCCCCACTCCGTTGGCGTCTACATTGGCTGAGCCATCTACATGTATGTGCCAAACTTGTTCAGCCTCGGAACCCTTAATCTCTTCGCATTTGTCTGGCGTCGGGAGACTTGTGGCTCCCAAGCTCGATGGACCTAGCTTTACTATTAATTCAGCTACAAAGTCAGTAAGGGCCTGACCCTTTATCGCCACTCGGGGTCGGTATCTGATGTCGAATTCTCCCATTTCAAGGGACCACTTTGCCAGACATCCTGAAAGATCGAGCTTCTGCATAATCTGCCGTAGGGGCTGATCTGTTAGCACGACCACAGTATGGGCTTGGAAATAGAGGTGCAATCTCCTCGCCAAAGTAACTAGTGTGAAAGCTAGCTTTTCCAACCCTGGGTACCTTACCTCGGCCCCTCAGTAGGCTCGGCTGACGTAGTAAACGGGTCTCTGGATGCCTTGTTGATCCTCCCGGACCAGCGCAGCACTTACCGCTGATGCAAACACAGCAAGGTATAAGAATAACTCTTCGTCTGGGTTGGTTCGAGATAATATGGGGTGCAGATAGGTATCTTTTGAGGTCCTCGAATGCTTTTCCACACACTTCTGTCCACTCGAAGGCCTTCCTTAGGACTTTGAAAAAGGGGAGGCATCGGTCAGTTGCCTTTGAGATAAAGCGATTGAGCACCGCTATTCGTCCGGTCAGCCTTTGAACCTCCTTCGTGTTTCGTGGGAGATGCACCCCTTGAATTGCCTTGATCTTCTCTGAATTGGCCTCTATCCCTCTCTGGATTACCATGAAACCAAGGAATTTTTCTCCCGTGACTCCGAAAGAACATTGGGCTGGGTTCAGCTTCATGCCGTATTTCTCCAGTACCTAGAAGGTTTCCTCTAAATCGATCAAGTGGTCTTCATCCCTCTTACTCTTTGTCAGCATATCATCTACGTAGACCTCCATGTTTCGCCCGAGCTGCCTACTGAACATACAATTTACTAGACACTGGTAAGTAGCTCCCGCGTTCTTAAGACTGAAGGGCATGACATTGTAACAATAAAGCCCTCGGTCGGTGATGAAGGACGTCTTCTCTTGATCCCCTGAGTGCATTTTAATCTAATTGTACCCCGAGAAGGCGTCCATGAAGATCAGCCGTTCATGCCTGGCTGTAGAGTCCACCAACTAATCGATCCTGGGTAAGGGGTAGCTGTCCTTGGGGCAGGCCTTATTTAAGTTGGTAAAATCAGCGCACATTCTCCACTTACCATTGTGCTTCTTCACGAGTACGACATTTGCTAGCCAATCTGGGTACTGCACCTCCTTAACGAAGTTTACTTCCAGCTACTTATTGACTTCGGCCAAAATTGCCTCATTCCATTCCTTAGCAAAAGTTCGTGGCCTCTGTTTGACTGGTTGGTAAGCCAGGTTGACGTTGAGCCTATGCTCCATGACGTCTTTTCGGATGCCTGGCATATCCTCGTGCATCCAACTGAATGCCTTCCGGTGTTGTCTCAAAAACTGTAGTAATTGGCTCTGTTCCTTTTCAAGTAGAAGGCTGCTGATGAAGATCTGTCTGCCTAGCCGGTCAGTATTGAGGGAAAGGCTCATGAGCCTCTCGGCTGGTTTGGGTCTCGTTCTATTGACCTTTTCTTGGGACTCCGGGGTGTCAATGGTCAATGATTCCTTGTCTTTTGGCTCTCTGAGGGAAGTGGCGTAGCATTCTCAGGCTGTTACCTGATCAGCCTTTAATTGACCGACCCCAAGCGAGGTGGGGAATTTCATGGTTAAGATGAACGTAGAGGTGATCACCCTGAATAGATTAAGGGTCATTCTCCCTAGTGTGGCATTGTATGCTAAGGGACAATCAACCACCAGGAATGTGACCTTTCGAGTGGACTGATTCGGGCTGGTTCCCATCGTCAAGGATAACTCGATGGCTCCCAGGGGTTGTACCATTTCTCCAGCAAACCTAACCAGGCTGGACCTAACTGGAGCTAACCAACCTTTTTCGATGTTAAGCTGCTCGAATGCTCGTAGGAACAAGATGCCTGCAGAGCTCCCGTTGTCTACAAATATTCGTCGCACCCAGTAGTTTGCTAACACCATCGTAAAAACCAGGGGGTCATCCTGGGGGTGCTGAATTCCCTCCTCATCTTTCTCCGAAAAGGTTATTACCTCTTCTCGAGAATCCATTCGTGCTCTGACTGAACGGCTGGTAGCAAGGACTTCTATCGAGGCCTCCGTCTTCAACCTTCGGTAGTGGGCTTTTCTTGCCGAGCGAGTGTCCCCTCCTCCAGCGAACCCGCCAGATATCACTCGGACCTCGTCGGTGACTTCTCGGTCAGCTAGGGGCTTTTCTCCTCCCTTCGGTGGCTTGTCTTTACACGGTTGGTCAGCCACGAATTGGCGCAGTCGGCCTCTTCGAATTAGTGCCTCAATCTGCTCTTTTAGATCGAAGTAATCTTCCGTGTTATGCCCATGGTCCTTATGGAACCGGTAGTACTTATCCTGGTTCCTTCGATCCGACATGGTTCGTAATTTCCTTGGCCACTTGAGATTATGATCATCCCGTATTTGTAGCAGGACCTGGTCGATGGGGGTGTTCAGCGGAGTGTACCTTTCGATCCGACTGGCAGGGAGTCATGTTCTTTTGCTATCAGAGGGACGGGGAGCCTCTCACTCTTCTTCCCTCGGCCTTCGTGGTCAATCGGTGTCATTGGGTCGCTGGCATTCGGTCTTCTTTTCTTGCTCGGGTCTGGATTTGTCTTTTCATGCATTCATCACGTCCTCAGCATTTATGTGCCTTTGAGCCTCCATTAGCTCGGCCATAATCTCCGGTGGTGTCTTGGATAGGGAGAATAGGAACTTGGTGGGTTGCAGCCCCCCTATGAATGTGTTCAAGGTTACCTTGTCATCCACGTCGTCTACTTGTAGCGCTTCTGCGTTGAATCTGGACACATAATCTCTAAGTGGCTCCCCAACGGCTTGTTTAATGTTCAATAGGTAAATGGCCGACCGACGCTGCCTTTGTCCTCCAATAAAGTGTCCAATAAAAATTTTACTGAGCTGGTTGAAAGTGCTGACGGACCTTGGTTTTAGACGGTTGAACCAAACACGGGCCGATCCCTTCAGGGTAGTGGGGAACGCTCGGCATATGATCTCATCTAGAACCACGTGTAGGTGCATGAAGGCTTTGTAAGTTTCCAAGTGATCTAGGGGGTCTTTTGTGTCATCAAAGGTCTCCATCTGTGGTATCTTGAATTTTGTGGGCAGCGGTTCAACCATGATCATTGGGAAGAAGGGGAGATCAGTCCGCTGCATTAGTTCATCCACACCGCCAGCCTTTCTATCTTTCACCGCTTCCATGACGTTTTGGAGTTGTTCCCTCATTCGCCTCGTCTCGAGTTCAATCGTGGCGGTGACTTCAGACCTGGCATCTGGGTAGGTCTTCCCTATTCGGGAAGGACCTCCTGCCTCTAGGCTTGTTTGTCGACTTTCCACCTCCTCCCTATCGTTGAGGTTATTGCCTTTATTCTCCTGCCCCTGGCCTGGAACAGTATCATCTTTGATCAGGTTGGGCAGATCTGGAGCTTCTTGGTGTTGGTGGGCGAGATTGGTAGGGTCGAGGTTGACGACGGTGACCCCTGGCGTCCTAGCCGGGACGGGCGGGGCCCCTCTCGCATGATCCTCGAACCGCTGGTGGAGGGTGCGCATTTGTTGTGCCAGTTCCTGGACTAGGTGAGTCAGATCAGCCAGTTGTTGATCGACGCATGGGTCAGTGGCACCATTCGCCGTTGGGAGACGTGGACGGTTGTTGTCAAAAGTCATGGCCCGTGTTTCGACCATTGAACATACCAACGAAGAAGGAAATGTTCCCACAAACGGCGCCAAATGATGATACCTCGAAAGTAGAAACGAGGGCGCCAAGCCTTGCTTGCTTCTAAAGCACTCTTCCTTTTCCCTGTGACAAAGTCAGGGGCTCGCACCGGTGTGGTACTGATCGAGTACCCTCCGATACTTAAGTCAGTCATTGTTCTAGTACTTAACTCAGAAGTTATATTTTCTTTTAGGTCAAAAATCATACCTCTATAGGACTGGGCTGGGATTAATATATGGAGAAGAATCCCCAGTAGGATTGAGTCAAATCCCGTAGCCTGTGCTTGTTATGATCTCGGGAAATCAGCTCTTTCCTAATAAGGTGGCGCGCCTCCTGGAATCACGAAGGCCTTTGGGATGGGCTCAGTGCCTAACCGCTTGACCATTCGCCCAATCCTCCGGGGTCGATCGGTCACATGTTCTCGAGCACGGTCATTAATCGGTCAGCCACAGTCGACCACATCATAAACTATTTTATTATACTGACATATATATTACAAAATGTTGTTAGTGGTTTGATCGCTAAAGTTTCAGACCTTTAATTAGATAACTACCCCATGTATATTATAAATTATTGTCAAAGTTAAGTAATTATTCAAATATAATGTTAATTTATATAAATTGTAATACCCAAATATTGTTTGAATTGACTATGCGTTGTAATTTTTGAAAATTCGTCGGCAAATACTTTACGAGGGTGCCGATCAAAAGAGAAAAAAAAAAACTTTACTGGGTAGTTTCAATAAAAGGATTTAATAACTAATTTGTGTTTTGTTATACAAAGACCTCATTTGGCAATTTGTCTTTAAATTAGATTTTTTGCTTAAAGTCGCTTTAATTGAAATAAACAAAAAAAAATCATTGAACTGTAGGAGTGACTTTAAACCAAAAAGCAATAAGCTAAAAAGTTTGGCTTAAAGTGTCTTTAAATCAAAAGGCAAAAAATATAGCTTAAAGTTGTTATAATTTTTTAATACTTATTTTTAGATAATTTTATATTCAATAATGGTCTTATTTGATAGATTTTGATGATTATTTTAAAAATATAATTTTTATAAAAGACAGATGTATATAATAAAAGTTATGATATTTTTAAGAAAAATATATAAAAAAATTTATGTAAAAATGGAAAAGGTGTAAAAGGTTAAAAGTTATTCGGGTTGTCAAACTAGACTTTTTGGTCTTTTAAGCTTTAAGAAAAAAAGAAAAAATCCGACTTAAAGTCAGTTGCCAAACAAGGCCCAAATATCCATAAACATTGAAAAAGAAAGGAAATGTATGACATAGCAAGTACAAGATTATTTAACTCGTGCAAATATGAATTAGACTACAAATTTAAGTAATGAATGCAAATAAATTAAGTCAAAACTTCTTATTGTAAAATGACTTTACATATATTTTGTTCCTAGCTCCATTCACTTTGTTCCATGAATTATGTGCTTAGTCATGCTTTTTCACTTTTTTTTAGTATCTCTTAGTGTTCGAGCTAGTTTACGTACACCTCAATTAATCCCATAATCCATTTGTGAGTGGTTGTGACTTTGCTTCGAATGGATTTGACCCCGAAGAGTTGATAGCATCTAAGAAGTTTTGGACTTGAGACATTGAAAAGAGAAAATCTCAAAGTTTCAAGTTTTGACCACTAGGCTAATCCCTTAGAATTGTTTTTGGTTGAATTTTGAAGCATGCAATCTTAGGAGAATTATATAATTTTAGATCTTTTTAATTTTTTCGTTTGGAATAAAGCAAGCATGAGAAAAAAATTCTTAATTACTTATTTAACGAAAAATCACATTTCCAAACAAAGTAGAAATTCAATTCCCACTCACTCACTACGAAAAAAGGGGCATTTGTGTCGGGAGATTGCCATCGCAAAAGGCCAATTTTTCATCGCAAATAGTATTTGCGTCGGCTTTGTGTCGGCAAATACATTTAGTAACTACTGGGGTCGTAAAAAACTGTTTGCGTTGGAAATTACCGTCTCAAAAGCATTTGCGTCAGCAAAAACTATTTTGTGCGACAGTTGAAAAATCGTCGCAAACAATATAAAAAAATGAAATTATTTGCATCGGGTAGCTGTGCCATCGCAAAAAATACTATTTGCGATGACACCTATACCGTCTCAAAAAATGTTTGCGTCGGCAAATCTACCTTCTCAAATACCCTTCCATATATTATTTTAAAAAATAGTTATTTGCGACGTTTTTTGTCACAAATAAATATTTAAAATCAAATAAATAACAGATTTTTTTTCTAATATTCTGCCCATAACAAAAATATCCATGTATCTAAATAGTTAAATCACATTAAAATATTAAAAAAATACATTTAATAAATGTAAAACCCGTATTATTCATAAATAACATCCAACAAATAAATTATAATTAATTGCATTCATCAAAATATAAAAACATAAATATTATCCACCAGCACCAAACAAAATTTAAAACATTACAAATGTTCAAATTAATTACAAATTTATCACTAAGCCACTTAATAAAATAGCTTGATTATTTCAAACGAACAATGCCATCTTTCACCGAGTAATCTGTTATAAAATAAAACAAAAACATCTCATTTTATTCATGTAGGACTTTATCAGAAATTTCATTTGCAACATTTACATGTAATAATAAAAATTATAATAAAAAAAAACATAATAAAAGCAAACAAGTTAAGAATAATAACTAAGAAAAGTGAAATATGTCCAAGAACCTAATAAAGTAAATTGACGTACAAGAAACACTATAAAAGGGAAATATACTGTATAATGTCTCACCTTATATTCACTTGACCCGTAAAACTCTTTCTCACCATTAAACAGTTGTATATATGGCGTTGTCATCAGTAAATCATTTGAAGCTTCTAAAATGTTATAATTTGATAATTTAATTAATTTTCTCATTTAACTATTAATGCACCCATCAGTTTAGAGCATCTTAAATTCGGCGCAGGTTTGATACAAAGTTAGAACTATTTTTCGCTACCATTCTGTTACAACGAGAAACAACGTCTTAAATAACCCATTATTACGACTATTTTTTTCTCGACGGCAAAAAAACCGTCTCAAATGGCTATTTTTTGCGACCACTTTTTTACGATGTTTAAAAACTGTCTTAAATAACCCATTCTTTTAGACAAAAAATTATAACAGTCGCAAAAGGTACTATTTGAGACGACTTTGGTCACCAAGACAAAAAATTTTGACACAAAAAGTGTTTTTCCTTGTATTGGCTCCAATAGTAATTTTAGATTCTTGTTTCATCAATAAGAAAATGAAATGCTCAAACTCTAATAAATTTCTAAATCAATTTTATATAAGATTCGTTATTGAAGCAAATGCTTAAATATGATTACTCTAA
>JAUMHN010408648.1:0-14737 GCA_032360265.1 Heliamphora ciliata
TTTTTGAGATAAAAGTCATTTCTTTTTGGCTAAGGTGTCAACTTTGATTGTTCAAAATGTGTTAACACTTTCATTTTAGAAATATAAAATACTATCCATTTAAAATCCATTTATTCTTAGAAAATAAATTATGAAAATCATCAAAATAAAAATAAAACGCCCTTGGGATAACAGTTTTAAAACTATCCAGTCTCGATAATCGTAATCCAAAACTAAAACGGCATTGATACCAATTGTTAGAGGTAAAATTGTCAAGATCATTATTTTTATAAACGATTTTCGGTAATAAAATAACTAGACCAGCAAATGCCAAAACGGGCTCCAAATAAAACTTTTGACATCAAACGATCAAAATAAAAATTCGTGCAACCAAAGTTAATTTAGAAGAATATCTTTTACCGGTCAATTCTTCAACTACATTTTTGTTTTCGAGTTGAAGCTCCCGTCAGATCTTCTACTGTATTTCCTTATGCGATTTTTGAATGTAATGTGGGTTATAATCTATCAAGAACTCATACCGACAGAACCTGGACTGCTTTAGTCTTGCAAACAAGTTATGAAACTGGTTCAGCCTACCAGCATATTTATAGGGCTACAGCAGGGACCTGTGGAGTAATTATGAGTAAAATTTTCAGTGAAACATAGACATCTATCAGCGATTTTTGCAATTAAGAAAATCTCGTAGCAGTATCTGTAATTATGAAAACGTTCTTGCATTGAACTCATGTTATTAAATGCTTAACATTTCTCCCCACGTTAAGATTTTCGATACTCGCCAATTAAATTTAATTACTGATAATTTAATTTAATCGATATCTTTAAATTTCTTAAGCCATTTTGTTTAACTTATTTGACCGTCAGATAATCAAATCTACCTATAGGGTTTGGTCCAGTCAAAATTTATAAGCTTCCTTAAGGGGGTATCGTCAATCCCGATCTTTCGGAACGTAGATTCTATCAATAACTAATATTCACCATATAAATATTACCGCTATCTAATTCACCGGGAATATAAACCCATATAAGATCGCACCCTCTAATGAATTAAAATAACGAATATTAAATATACGCAAATCAATAATTATTTCAGGATTAAGTGCATAAGTACTATTCATAATAACTTTGGGGTGTGAATTAATTTATATAGTCAGTATAATATTAATCACCCCAATGTGTCTCGTTTAATACACACAAAGTATACTGGCACAGAGAGTCGGAACAATAGACGATGCTATTATCTGTTTTTCGTAGTCAAGACAGGCATACTAAAACTCCGTGCCATAGTCGTACCGATGGTATGCTCATTTCCATCTAAACTGTAAACATAAAATTTATATTCTACAAGAACCTAAAATCTGATCTTCTGTGTATAAGCCGTACTCTACACACCAGATTAAATACTATACAGAATATTGGACATCCATGGATAACATTAAAAAAAATGATATACATACATTACTCATAAAAATTCTCATAAAATAAAAAATTAATTTTATTAAAATAAAATTAAATACTAAAAACATGATTTTCAGTATACCAACCCTAACACAAAGACCGTATAGTCACGATCCTCAACCTCGATCAACGTAGCAGCATCGATACCCACCATGGCGTGGATAATATCAGCTATATGACGGGCATCGATATGACGCATCGCAACCGAAGGTGTCCTCGGAATACAAAAGTGATCATACCCTAAGGACTACTGAACCACACGCTCACCAAGGTACCACTCTCTGTAGAATGGCCCCTCAAGCAAGACGCGGGTCTCGATAACCTCTCAACTCCGCATTAGATCAATGCAAGCTCGCTCCTCCATGCTAACCTAAAGATCCCAGTGAACTTGGAAAGTAAGGAAACATGTCAGAAAGCAATATGTAAAGAAAATGGGAATAAAGACAAGAAAGAAAAGAAAAGAAAACCCAATCAGCAGTAAGGGTGTCTACGAAATAGCAGTCGTCGTCTAAATCCTTCCCGCCGGGCTTCGTACCCCGATGTCTCTTCGCCCATCGAAGTGCCTAGGGGATCACGATAGGATCATCACAAGTGTTCACTAGTGAGTGCATGCCAAAGAACTCATAAGCCCAGAGCTATAGAGAATCAAGAAAAACATCAGTACAGCTAAAATAGATGTGCAAATATGGAAGAGAAAGCAGGAAAAGAGCAGATATACCTCCCAGATGCGCTAGTACCAGCCAGTGCTCCGATCAGAGGTGCGGGTAGTAGCACTCATGTATCCATAGAGGGTAGGCAATGTAGCTCCCCCCAATCAAATGTGCCAATGCTATCTACCACCACCATCGCTGCAAGATAGTGGAGATGCACCCTATTTTCTATGTTCGGGAATAGAGCTATCCCGAACATATAGAGAATAAATGTGCATGCCACCCACTCAAAGTGACGGGCCTCTGTGTAGATGAACTCTTTAAAAGTCTCCCTCAGCCAAGTATATCTGATACTCCTCTTGTCGATAGTTGGGGGCACTTGGCCAAGGAAAACAGTAAGAGCCTCTAAGCTCCGGTTGATATTAGGGTCGAATTGGATCGGGTCATCGCCTACCCGAATCCCAGTGATGAGGAAAAAGTCAAGAGGAGTAAGGGTAACCTTGAAGAAAGGTAAGTGGAAGGTATTGGTGGTGTCCCACCACCTCTCAGTCAGGGCCGTGAATAGAACCCAATCATTGCTGGTCCCCTCTAACGTGGTGATGAAGCAACCAAATCCTGTCCCGTCCACAATCTCCCAACTGCGCTGACGAAGGGCCGTGTACCACTCCAAAACATTGGAGGAACCACCGAAATTCCGAATATGAAGTCTCCCCTGAAACGAAAACAAAACAAATGAATCAGTAACAGGAACAGTAACGAAATCAAAATCAAAATGTGCAACAAGATAATTGAAACAAAGTCCTCTACCAATTTTCATCCAACAAACGATAAACAAAAGCGATAATCTAACCCCAAGCCCATCGAACGGATCCCAAAACAATTTCATGTAATCCAAACATCCTTCAAAATTCAAGTTCCTTAGAAAAATACAACTGCCGACTAATTCGCAATTTGTTTTCAATTCTTAAAAGGTGATGACCCAATTTAATCCATTTCAAAATTCAAAACTCCATTAAAACCAAATTTGTCTCAAAAATTAAATCCAATGATCCATTTCATGTGGTTTTCAATCAAATCAATTCCAATTTTAAACATTAGGAATCAATTTCAAGGCTTAGTTAAAACTCGACACTACGCAAAATCGATTCAATACAATTCAAATCGAAACCTAATTCGCCCCAACACGAGACTCAAACATTAGAGTCCAGACTTTGGATTTAACCAATTCAACTCACTCTAAATTCAACTAATCCATTTCAATTCAAATTCAAACTTTCAACTCAATTTTAAATTCAAATTTTTGATCTCAAATCAACCTAGTTTCCAAATTTGGTTCGAACTCATCCCAAACCCAAAACTCAACATGGTTTCTGTTCCATCTCAAGGTTAGTTTTCAAAGTTAATTCATATCCAAAACGTATTTTATTCAAAACTCAAAGTGCTCAAAATTTTTTAATAATTTCTTCAACCATTTTCAAACTCAATAAAAGGTTCAAACAGTTCATGTCCAATCCAAATTCTAATGTAATTTACATCCCAAATTCAATTTAAATGGATCCCATTTTAAAATTTGATCTAACTCAAAGTCCAAAATCGAATTCAGTTGCAAACCAACTTCCATTTCAAACCCAATCTAATCCAAACCCAAGATTCAACTCAAATTCAATTCAACCTCAAAATTCATTTTTAATTTAACCCGAATCTAAGGTTCAATTCAATTCAAATCCAAGATTCGATTCGATTCAATCTCCAATTTAATATCTAAGGTTCAATTCAACTTAATCCAATCAACATTCCAAGCTTCAATCCAATTTCAATTCAACTCAAGTGTCCGATACAATTCAACTTCAACTCAAAGTCAACAAATCAACCAAGTTTAAAATTTTGAATTAGCCTAGTTCAATGCTCAAGTGATTTTCAGTGCATCTAATGAACATATGTTTTCTTATATCCACAAAGCCAGTAAAGATTCATGTTTTGAATAAGATCTCGACTTACCTCCAAGTTCACGGCCGAGAGGTGCTCCTCACGACGGCGAAGGAGGACCTTGCGCTCCGCGACTACATCCAGGAGAGTAAAGCGCTTCATCGCCGGCCTCGTCAACTGGTGATGGAGAGGGATATACGTGGTAGGGTCAAAATGCTCCGGCATGCCCAGTGCACCTCCTCCCTCCAGTAGAAGATCATCATCTTCACCTACGATGCCACCTTTGGCACCACCTCTAGCCGCGGCAGCACCGTCCTCGCCGCCTCTAACCGTGCCACCGCCAGCTCTACCACTGCCTTCCCCATTACTGCCGCCTTATCTACCTACTCCATTATCGCCGGTGCCTCCTGTATCATCGCCAATAAATTCGAAGCGCACTTCCACCATCGCGGAGAAAACCAAGGAGAGAAGAGAAAGGATAAATATCACCAGAGAGCTGAGAGAGTTCAAGGAATCGAGAGAGTGAGAGCTGAGAGAGTGAGAAAAACCAAAGAGAGAGATGAGAGAGTTGGGAGAGAAGAGAGTGTCGAGAGAGAAGTTTCTGTTCAGTTCGCACGAATGAGTTTTTCAAACTACCCCAGACCCTTGTACTGCTATCGATCTCGCGGCCACGAGATCCGGCTCATTTAAAAATGATGGCCGTAACATCCGAACCTAAGCCGCAACTTTGGTTTCTCACGACCTCGATATTTCTCAAAGGTTTCTCAAGGCCACCATTTTGTAATGTTCAGGCCACCAACAACCTAGGGCTCCAAGTGCAAGCTGCGACTTCCTGATGTAACGACCGCCATGTTTTCTTGCACCTCTCTTTTGGAACATCAACCTTTAAGCATATACAACTCTTATTTTGGTTTTTTTTAGCCAAAACTCTTCTTTTGTAGCTCCTCTTGAGATTCTAGCTACCCCTTAAAAAAATTAATCCTCCTCATGAGCTTAAATTGATCCCTTTCCATCCTCGCATGACTTAAAAATGCTCCCCTAATACCATCGATCCTCCGTATAACCTTAAATTGACATTTTGGTCCTTTCATGATCTAAAACTGATATCTACCTCTCCGGTCCTCCTCATGACCTTAAATTGACTCATTGGTCCTCTTCATGACCTTAAACTAACCCTTCAGTCCTTTCATGACCTAAAATTGATATCTACCTCTCAGGTCCTCCTCATGACTTTAAATTGACTCATCGGTCCTCCTTATGACCTTAAATTGACACTTCGGTTATTTCATGACCTAAAATTGATATCTACCTCAACGATCCTCCTCATGACCTTAAACTGACCCTTTGGTCCTTGCATGATCTAAAACTACTCCAAAAATGATCGGTCCTCCTCATGACCTTAAATTGGCCCTTCCATCCTCGTATGACCTAAAAGTTGCCTCTTTTTCCATCGGTCCTCCTCACGTTCTTAAAATGACTTTTCAGTCTCATTCTTGACCTAAAACTAATCTTTAATGGTTCCTCAGTCCATATTGTGACCCTAGATTTTTGTAAGTTTGCATTGTACCTATTTGCATCATATTGTATCTTCTATGTATTCTGATTAGATTGTTTGCATCATATGCATTGCCCCACGAACTACGATTGGTCTGGGCCCTTGCAATGGGGGTACGTAGGAATCTCGATGAAAATTCGGGTTCGACCATGCTTTGTCGTATGTTTTATTTGTGCTTAAGATTGGCGACTTATTCAATCAGTTTATCTCTGGAGTTTTGATATTCACTTGCTCCATGAGTTGTTGCATGCTCTGTCAAAAAGGGACAACTATTGACACCCTAATTTGACCAAGTCGAATCTTAGGCACCCGTCTCGAATGCTCTCCAATGACGAAAACATGAGAATTGTGCTCAAGGGTACTCCCAAGAAAGTGAAGTCAGGAATTTAGCTCAAAATCTAAGAAACCACCAAAAACCTTCAAGCCGCAACATCTAGATCCTCACGGCCACCACCTTTTTCAAAACCTTACAACAGGCTGTGTCTTTACTCTCACAACCGCTACCTTTTTGGGATCTTAGAACAGGCCGCGAATTTCTTTTGTCACGGCCGCCACTTTTTGAAAACCTAAACCTAGCTACGACTTTTAAAAGTCACGACTATCATTGTCATTGCCATAAAGGTAGCGGGCGACACTGTTCGTACAACTAAAGGTTGCAGCCACGAGTTTGACATTTTTTTGGACAAGTGGCAGCATCCAAGAGGATGTCTGCACCGCCTCTTTGCCTATAAATAGGTGCCTCAATTCACAGAAATCAAGAGAGGAAGACCTGGATACCGATACTGTGTCGAATCCAATTCCCACCCAATATTTTGATACTCTCAATACCTGTAACACACTTCCGAGCCTAGTTCGTGACTTTGCTTGCATTGGTGAGACCTTGGAGTACGGATTATTTGGCGATTCCCGTCTACCACATCTGAGAGGACATTCGAGGCAGTTGTCTACACAAGGTAACCTTAGAAAAATCGTGACGTTTCTATAAACCCTCATCTTCTCTCTCTCTCTCTCGAGGGTGTCACGATTAAGGTTTTCATTCATTATTTCTTTCTTTGTTATCCTTTTTTTATCAAGCATGTTCACATGACCTTTTCATGAAAAATAGCATGTTTATACCTTTCTGTATTACGTAGAATAGTATATTTCAATCCATTTTTGTATTCATTGGCACACTAGACACATCAAAAGGCCTCTGTGATTTTAAAAACCTAACGGCCATAACCCTTGGTTGTCATGGCCGTGATATATTTTGATCCAAATATTATGGCCATTGCTTTTGGCTGTAATATTGGCCGCTGCTTACTTACTTTTGGTCGCTGCTTTTTCTTTCATTTTTGTCACGGCCGTAACATTATGTTGCTACGGCCGTGAACTTTTGGTGAGACCAGTAGCATGAAAACTATGTTAAAGCCTTATGTTGCCTATTTTTTTAATGTTTTATATATCCTATCCCGAGATGTATGTTGTTGTTGGATTAATAGACTGTAGATCTAGCCTTGATGAAGTGGGTTGTGGTCTCTATTTTGTACATCCCATCCATTCGAGTCCCTTTGGACCATGCATAATGAACACCTTTCTGGACCTCAAAAATATCCTGGTCGCAACCTTTGATTGTCACGGCCGTGACATTCTGCATCTCCCTTTTTTGTAGGTACCGTGTATTTTGTCACGGCCGCATATTTTCTGGTTTATTTTGTCACGGACGCAACATTATTTGCTACAGCCATGAGTTTTTTCAATGATCAGTAGTTTGAAAATAGTGTTCGAATCCCTTCTGTTCTTTTTGTACAATCTGTATATACCATGTTAGAGATAGAAACTATATTGCATGACCCCCTAGGCCTTTTCTTGTTTTATTTAACCTTTCATTGTATGTTTTTTTTTATTTGCTTTGCTTAAACAATACGTGCGACATGTTTAGAAATGATAACTAAGTTACATGACCCTTAGGACTGTAGTTAAGACTTTTTCTTCCTTATTTACTTTTGCATGAACTATCTTTAACCTCTTATTCTATACATGTTACCTTTAAAAAGTTTAAAATAAGAACTAATAATGACAAAGTAGAGGCTAATCTCAAGATTGGATGAAATGGGTGTCTAACATCTTTCCTTTTCATACCTTAGCCCCCAAACCTTATTTTTCTCAGGTTAAGTTTAAAAAAGGACCTATAACCTTCTTTTGTTTTTTTTAGTTTTTCTTAAAAATCAAGTGGTGACTTCATTTTTCTTAAAACGTGCTTGTATATCTTGGATTTTTTGTTTTAAAAAGAAAAGAGAAATTTTCTCGAAGCAATGGATATCCAACGCAACCACACCGTTTATCGTTTTGTTTTTCTCGAACGCACCCGGGGAAAATGCCCACACTTGCGTGGTTTGAAATGTGATTGTCTGTGTGGATCTCAACCTACCCCCAATTACTGTGAAGATGCCCCCTTCGGATGGGCACCAATGTCCTATCACCGAAGATTCCTTTGTTAGGGTTGTATACTAAAAATTATGGATTTATTTTAGTTTTAGAATTTAATTTTATTTTAATAAAATTAATTTTTTTATTTTATAAGAATCTTAATGAGCAATGTATGTAATATCATTTCTTTAATATTATACATGGTTGTCTTTTATTCTATACAGTTTTTAATCTGGTGTGTAGAGTACGACTTGCACACAGAAGACTAGATTATAGGTTCTTGCAAATATAAGCTTTTGTTCACAGTTTAGATAGAAATTGACAAACCATCAGTACGACTATAGTACATAATTTTAGTAGGCCTGTCTTGGTTATGGAAAACAGATAATAGTATCGTCTATTGTTCTGACTCGCTGTGTTAGTACACATTATGTGTATTGAGCAGGACTATATTAGGATAATTAATTTTATACTGACAATATAAATTAATTCACACCCCAAGGTTATTATGAGTGCTTATGTTCTTAATCTTGAAATAATTATTATTTGCGTATATTTACTATTTGTTATTTTGATTCATTAGAAGATGCGAACTTTTATAGGTCCATAGTCCCAGTGAGTTGGATAGCGATATTAATTATATGGTGAATATTAATTATTGACGAAATCTACGTCTCAATTGTTCGAGATTGACGATATCCCCTTAAGAAAGCTTATAACTTTTGACCAGGCCAAACCCTGCAGATGGATTTGATTATCCAGCAGCCAAATAAGTTAAGCAGAAGAGCTTAAGAAATTTTAAAAATGTCGATTAAATTAAATTATCAATAATTAAATTTAATTGACAGGTATCGAGAATCTTAACGTGGGGAGATGAGTTAAGCATTTAATAATATGAGCTCAATGCAAACTGGTCGTAAAATTATGGCTAAGAGTGCATATACAGTTCTTTAGAAGTGTACACTATAATATTTTATGAAAATTACAGAAACTATTGTAAGGTTTTCATAATTACATAAATCGCTGAAAGGTTTGCATATTTGCAAAAGTCACTGGATGGGTATCTGGGTTACACTAGAAGTTTATGTCATAATTACCCTACAGGTCCCTGCTGTAACCCTATAAATATGCGGGTAGACTGAGCGGAGCTTCAACTCGAAAAATCAAAACTCGTAGTTGAAGAATCAACCAAAAGGTATACATCTAAATTAACTGTGGTGGCACAGATTTTTATTTTGATCGTTCGATATCAAAAAAAATTTTTATCAGGAGCCTATTTTAACGATTGCCCGTCCAATTTTATTTTTTTGAAAAATTATTTACAAATCAATGATCTTGGCAGTTTGCCTCCAACAATTGGTCTTAGAGTTGTTTTGATTTTGTTTACGATTTATCGAGGGTCTTGGTAGATTTAGAATTATGTTAACTTTATTTTGCAAGTATTCTAATCCTGGTTTTATGACTATCGTTATATTCATGTTTGATTGAATAGTTTGAATGATGATTTAATTATTTTTTTAATCACAATGGTTGATCGTGATAGTTTAAGCTTTTATAGTTCGAATGTAAGCTTTCGGGACATAGGTTTTTGATGTAAAAACTTTATTTATTTTTAAATATTATTTAAAATATTTAAGAATAAATTTGAATATCTAAAAACACGAAGAGCGGCACCGGCGGCGGCATAACCAGCGGCACCGGCGGCAGTTTCAGATTTTACAGGCCACGAATCGCGGTGCTTTTTTACATGATTTTGCTACAATTTTTTCTGATAAGTTTCTGTAGGTTTTATGCATTAAAAATAGCAACAAAATAGGTCCCAAAATAGCCAGAAAAAACTAACAAAAATAGCCACCACCAGCAGTTTTGTCGGTGGTGATTCGGGGCCGATTTTGAAGGTTTTTCAGGATATTTTTTGGACTTTTTTTGAGCAATTTTTTAGGCATAAAATAGCATTAAACAGTGCTAGAAAACAATGATTAAAAACTGAAAAAATTGAAACAAAAATAGCATTAACATAAGTGGCAGATTCTGGCAGATTATGGCGGCAGCACCAGCTTGTTTGAGGCTATTTTTGAGGCTTTTTCGGGTCTATTTTCGAGGCATTCTTCAAGACAAAACATTGTTAGATATCAGTGCTAAAAATAGAAAGAAACAAGAACCAAAATCACCACGAAAAAAGCCTAGACGAGCGGCGGCTATAGGGCGGCAGCGTAGGGAGCGGCGGGCAGTTTTCGGTGACCATCGAAAGTTATTTTTTGAGCTTTTCTCGAACCGGGGTATTTACAGAACAGTAGTATTTTTTGATAGCTATTTTTTAGAAAAAAATGGCGTCAAAAACAAAGTTCAGGAGAGGCGGCAAAAGCCACCTGAATCGGTGGCTTGTAGCGACGCCAAAGGCGCCAGTGGTCTGGCTGTGGTGGTGGCTGGTTTGGGACTGTTTGGCTCGTGTTTTTTAATATGTTCAAGGCTCGGGAGTGTTATATATGTATAACACTGCATATCGAGGAATCTTAATGCAACTTGGTTGCCAAAACCTGATTCAGAAAAAAGATTGAAAGATTACAGCTTATCTTTGAATAGGAGACTAAAACTCATCAGAGTTTCTGTTCGATCATAAAATCGGAATATATACATATTTTGCATTTATATTCTTTTAAACTATGTAGATGATGTATATCTGTTTTATATATTTCTGCTAATTTAATTAATTCAAGAAATTTGATATTAATTTAAATTTTGTAAAGAAAAATAAAATAATTTTTTTTTAATTAAATAAAAAAACTTTAGATATTTTATTTTTTCAAAATAATACGTTTAAGATGATTTTTATTAAATCGAATATATTTGAAAATGTAAAAATTAGTTCTGAATTTTTGATTAATTAAATGAAAAAATATTTAATCTTAATAAATTATTATTTTTAAAAAATGTATAACGTAAAAATAAAATAATTGAATGTTTTTAATCAATACCTTAACTATAAAGCTAAAGAAAAAACTGTGCATTCATCAGTTATTTTATTTGTTACGCATTAAAATACGAAGAGATGATTTGACAAATCAAAATCTTTTGGAGCATGTACACAAAAAGATGGTTTAGAATCTTTCGGATCGTGTAATTTTTAAAATTAATAAATTTATTTTAATTAAATAAATTTTTATAATCTTAAAAAATATTTTAAAAATCTAAGTGAAAGAAAAAATTTATTTACAGATAAATCCCGAGGTATCCATCATTAGTTTGTAGGTGATATAATTAATTCTGCATATTGGCAGTAAGGCCTTCAGTCCCATCGAACAGGATTAATTACAGTATCGCCAGTACAATCCTCCTTTAGGAATAATTCTGGATAATTGTTAGTGTGGATCACTTCTTCATCTGAAGGATTTATTGCGAAGCGATCGATTTGAGATTAGGTGGTGGTTAACATTTAGTTATAAATAATAGTATCCTCTACATCTGAGTCACTGCTATTAATTACTAAATCGAAACTGTATCAGCTATTTAATTTTACTTGCAAGGTCAATTGCTTAGATTGTAAAATTAATAAGAATTGATTTATCTAGACAAATGATAGATAGTAAACGTCCTCCCATCGAGGCATGCTATTCACAGGGTACCAAGCTGCTGGTGAATTTTTTTTTAAATGGTAGAGGGAACTAAATTAAAATAAATTCAAAGTTTTACTTGTCATAATTAATAGTTATTTTTAATTATGTGATTCTCAGGATTAAAATGGCTTTCAATCTACTCGCGTCAATACTTAAAGAAAATAAACTAATGGGACTAAACTATGTAGACTGGAAAAAGAATTTAGATATTATCTTAACTGCTGAAGACTACAAATTTGTATTGATTGAGATTTATCCACCAGTGCCTGATGAGGGGGCGACCGAATAAAAAATTCAGGCCCATCAGAAGTGGTAGAAAGCTGATCAGATGGCTCGCTGTTACATTTTGATTTTCATGTCAAATATTTTACAGCATTAGCATCAGTCTATGCCTAGTGCCTATGATATGATATGAACCTCAAAGAAATATTTGGTAATCAAAATCGTGCTGTTAGACAGATAGCCATGAAGTTCCTTATGAATACAAGCATGGCAGAAGGCACCCCAAATAGGGATCATGTTCTGAAGATGATTAGTTTTCTGAATGAACTGGAGATCCTAGGAACTGAAATTGACGGAAAAACCTAAGTCGATATCATATTCTAGTCACTACCTGATAGCTTTAAGAAGTTCTGCCTGAATTATTCAATGAATAAGCTTAGTTTCTCATTGGCAGAACTTCTTAAAGAAATTCAAGCAGTCGAGGGTGTTCTTAGGAAGCCAGGTACTGTGCATATGAATGAAAAAGGTTCTTCATCTAAGCCGAAAGACAAGAAGAAGAAAAAGATTCAAAAGCAGAGAGGCATAGGTCTAAAAGCTGCTAAGGGGCCAAAAGTGAGTGTGAAAAAACTGAGAGGCAAGTGCTATCACTGTAACCAATTTGGGTATTAGAAAAAAGCAGTGTCCAATTTTTCTTAGTAAGCAGATAAACCAAGTAATTTCTGGTCACTAGTGATTGAAACATGTTTAGCGGTGTTATCTACCGGTACTTGGTGTGTAGATACGAGAATCTCTAATCATATCTACAATTCTTTGCAGGGGTTCCAAAATATCAGACAGCTTAGTGATGAAAAAATATACCAACATATAGGTAATAATACCAGGGTGGCAGCAGTTGCAAGAAGAGATGTCACTCTCAACTTCAGTAGAGATAGGATTTTAATTTTAAAATATTGCCTTTATGTACTTTTAATTAGAAGAAATTTAATTTTGGTTTCTAATTTAATAAAGAATAAATATTTTGTTCATTTTAATAACTCTGTGGTTATTAAGAAAAAATAAATATTTTATTTATTCTAGTACATTAGTGGATGATTTGTATGCTATATCTCCTATCTCTCATACACTGCAACTAACTGAATTGAATAACACATCTAATTTACCATATAAGAGAAAGTTTTCTTCTTTAATAAACCAAACGTTTCTTTGGCACTTATGCTTGGGTCATGTTAATCTAAAAAAGATAAATAGACTGGTAGAAGATGGACCTTTCAGTTCATTAAAAGTAGAGAAATTTTCAGTCTGTGAGTCATGCTTACCAAGAGGCCCTTTTCGGCTAAAGGACTACAGAGCTAAAGAACCGTTTGAACTGGTTCACTCTGATGTGTGTGGTCCTATGACAATCTAGGCTAGAGATGGCTTTGAGTGCTTTGTTAGTTTCATTGACGACTACTCAAGATATGGATACATTTACCTGATACACCGTAAGTCTAAATGCTTTGAGAAATTTAAAAAATTCAAGGCGGAGACAAAGAAGCGTCTGGATAAAAGTATCAAATTACTACGTTTCGACCGTGGTGGGGAGTACCTTTTTTAAGAGTTTAGGGACTACTTGTCATCAGAAGGGATTATATCACAGTCGACTGCACCGGGCACTACGCAGCAGAATAGTGTAGTAGAAAGAAGAAATAGGACTCTTATGAAGATGGTAAGGTCTATGATGAGTTATTCAGGATTACCTGATTCATTTTGGGGACTCGCATTAGAGACAGCGGCTTATATTCTAAACTTGGTACCTTCTAAGTCAGTACCTTCTACTCCCACAGAATTGTGGACCGCGCGTAAGCCTAGTCTGAGACATATTTAGATTTGAAGGTGTCCAGCACATGTGCTAAAAGGAAACACGGGTAAGTTGGAACCGAGAACAGAAGTCTGTTTCTTTGTGGGGTATCCCAAGGGAACGAAGGGTGGTTTATTGTATAATCTTAAGGATCAGAATGTCATTGTTAGCACCAATGCCTTATTCTTAAAAGAGGAATATATTATAGATCACAGGCCTAAAAGTAAAATTATTCTGAAAAAAAATGAGAGGAAATACTAGTAGAACGGAAGAAGAAC
The DNA here is from genome assembly GCA_032360265.1 of Heliamphora ciliata. Taxonomy (NCBI): domain Eukaryota; kingdom Viridiplantae; phylum Streptophyta; class Magnoliopsida; order Ericales; family Sarraceniaceae; genus Heliamphora; species Heliamphora ciliata. The sequence goes on from JAUMHN010408648.1 coordinate 13,947, forward strand.
CATAAGTCACTGATATCCCATTGTCTCGTCGTAGTGGGAGAATTATTGAGACAGGTGCAGATCATGATCAGGGTGCTACTATTAACATGCCTGACGAACATCTGGGTAATGGTGCACAGGGATCAGATTCTGCATAACATGTTACTGCTAGTACACAGACGCAAGTAGTGCCTTGTTGTAATGGGAGGATTGTTCATCAATCCAATCGGTATATGTTCTTGAAAAAGTCTTTTGACAACATCCCGCAGAACTCAATATCGAACCCTATAACTACAATGAAGCACTCCAAGATAAATGTAGATTTTTAGCAAAAGGTTATGAATTCAGATATAGAATTTATTTATTCTAATTAGGACTAGAAACTTATAGAACCACGTGAAGGGATAAAACAGATCGAATGTAACTGGATCTAAGAGGAAAAGAGGAGTAGACGGCAAGGTTGAAACCTTCAACGCTAGGCTTGTTGCAAAAGGGTTCACTCAGAAAGAACGGATCGATTATGAGAAAATCTTTTCGCCGGTAGCCGTATTTAAGCCTATCCGGAATCTTTTATCCATTGCGGCTCATTTCGATTACAAAATTTTACAAATAGATGTCAAGACAGCTTTTCTTAACGACAATCTTAACGAGTGTATCTATGTTGGAGGCAAAACTGCCAAGATCATTACTTTTGAAAAACGATTATCGGAAAAAAATTAACTGGACGGGCAAACACCGAAACGGGCTCCAGATAAAACTTTTAACGAAGAACGATCAAAATAAAACCCGTGCAACCAAAGTTAATTTAGAAG